>BLSH010296313.1:731029-752107 GCA_018402905.1 Glandirana rugosa
GGGAGTTGTACCCCTCCCACGAAACCCCTGACCAAACGTAACACCCCCCTGGGGTTGCGGTAAAAAGGGTTTTAAACCGTACCCTAAGGGGAATTTTATGTATGGTCTGGACTTCCCGGACCATGCTTGAAACGCCCCCTGGGGATGAGTTGTAAAGACAAAGTAAAACCGTACCTCAAGAAGAATTTTAGATACGGTCTGGGAATATGCTCACACGTACGTGACATATATCAGATGTGTCACCACATCACCAATGGTGAAAGCGGACCCTCGTTTATCCAGTGACCAAGTTTAGGGTTGATGTTGTGATGGATGGACCTTAAACTTACGAGAGGGACACGGACACACCCTAAGAAGGTCAAAGGAGGGTTTTGTACATTCACATGAGTCTCTATCCTCAAGGAGCTTACAATCTATGGTCCCTAATTCACATTCATATATATATTAGGGCCAATTTAAACAGGATCTAATTTACCTACCTGCATGTGTTTGGGAGGAAACTGGAAGAATCCCACACAGGCACAGGGAGAGCATTCAAATTCCAGGTAGGTAGTGTTGTAGTTGGGATTTGAACCAGTGACCTATTTGCTCCCAGGCGAAAGTGGTAACCACTACACCACTGTGTAGACTATATACAGTGCATGCACACTCGTATAAGGGTCTGGCATAGATTTTAAGAAGAACTCCATGCCAAAATGAAACAGAAATGTTGAGTAGGGGTCCCCCGCAAAGTTCGTACCAGGCCCTTCAGGTCTGGTATGTATTTTAAGGGGAATCCCATGCCAAATTTTGGGAAAAATGGCGTTGGGGTCCCCCCACAATGCAAACCAGTCCCCAAAGCACCCTCCCCATGTTGAGGGCATGTGGCCTGATAAGGTTCGGAGGGGGCACACTCACTCGTCCCAGGGTCTGGTTTGGATTTTGGGGGGGGGCCAACACAATTTTTTATTATCAATTTGGTGTGGGGTTCCCCTTAAAATCCATACCAGACCCGAAGGGCCTGGTATGGACTGGGTGGGACCCCCAACACAATGCTTTTTCAGTGATCTTTATCTATATTGCAGGGAACCAGCGATGCATTCCAGCCACGACTGTTTTTAAATGACAATTTTTCCTTTACAAATGTAATTTTGCAATGCCACTGTTCACATCACAGAGATCCATACTAAGGGGACCCATCAAGCACAATATTTAAGCACTTGCTGCCAGCCCGCCGCATCGTGACTGCGGCAAAGTGGTTTGTTATCTCAGACCGCCCACACCTGACGGCAGCGGTGATGACTAGCATTGTGAGCGCGCGCGCGTGCTGCCAGAGGCATGCTTGAATGCTCACTGTGTTCCGGGGGGGGGGCAGGGAGTGGGTAGGGCAGACTCGATTGCTGCTGGCTACCCGCGATGGCCCCTCTGCAGTGAAAGAACGGAAGTCGGTGTATGTAAACACGGATCTCCGTTCGGACAGAGGGGGAAGGGCGGTGATCACAGGCTTCCTGTATATGGAAGCCATGATCACTTCCCTCCCCCTGGCAGCCCAGCCCCCATACAGTTAGAACTCCCCATAGGGAACACGGTTAACCCTCTCCAGGTTAACCCTTTCACTGCCAATGGCATTTCTACAGTAAGCAGTGCATTTTTATAGCACTGATCGCTGTATAAATGCCAATGGTCAAAAAAAATGTCTAAATGGTCCGACATGTCTGCCGCAATATTGCAGAGCGGCTAAAAATCGCAGATCGCTGCCCTTACTAGTAAAAAATATAACTCCAGTAATTAATTTGCATTATCCCTAAACACAGCAACTTTTGCGCAAACAAAACAAACGCCGATTGCAATTTTTTATTTAACAAAGATAGGAGGAAGAATAAAAATCGGCCAAAAACAAGTAAATAAACAGATTTTTATTTTTTTTACAATTGGATATTTATTTTAGCAAAAACGAAGAAAAACTGGTTATTTTGAAAAATTGATGCTCCTTTTTTTATTTAGAGCGGCGATCACAAATGACGCAGAGGAGATCAAATATCACCAAAAGAAAGCGCTATTTGTGGGTAAAAAAGGACGCAAATTTTGGTTGGGTACAACGTCGCACTACCACGCAATTGTCAGTTAAAGCAACGCAGTGCCAAATCGCAAAAAGTGCTCATGTCCTAAAGCGTGAATTCCTTCCGGGGCTGAAGTGGTTAAAGGAATATATTTTTTTTCACTTTAACCATTATTAACCACTTCAGCCCCGGAAGGATTTCCAGCTTTAGGACCGGAGCCCTGAAAATTGCGCGGTCGTGCGACGTTGTACCCAAATATGCGTCCTTTTTTTCCCACAAATAGAGCTTTCTTTTGGTGGTATTTGATCACCTCTGCGTCCTTTCTGATCGCCGCTATAAACAAAAGAAGAGCGACAATTTTGCAAAAAAACCCAAATTTCTTACTTTTTGCTCAAATACAAATCCAAAAAAAAAAAAAATATATAAAAAAACATTTTTTTTTCACCGTTTTTGGCCGATTTATATTCGTCCTCATATTTGCGATAAAAAAAACACAATCGGCGTTTATTGATTGGTTTGCGCAAAAGTGGTCGCGTTTACGGATGATGAGAATTCATTTTTGGGGTTTTTATTTTTTACTAGTAATGGCGGCGATCTGCGATTTTTAGCGGTACTGCGATATTTTAGCGGACATGTCGGAACATTTTGACATTTTAAATAAAAATGCACTGATTACTGTGTAAATGCCATTGGCAGTGAAGGGGTTAACCTGCAGGGGGCGCTCTAAGGGTTAACTATGTTCCCTGGGCGTGTTCTAACTGTGGGGGGACTGTACTAGCTGGGGAAGGGAAGTGGTCACAGCCTTCGTATACAGGAAGGCTGTGATCACAGCCCTTCCCCCTCACACAGAGCGGAGGTCCGTGTTTACATGCACGGACCTCTGTTCTTTCACTCCGGGGGGCATCGCGAGTAGCCGGCGGCAATCGAAGCCGCCGCACCTGCTCCCTGGCCCCCCCCGAACACAGTGAGCGCGGGCGCGCGCCTCTGGCGGCGCGCGCTCACTAGGCTCTGTCTCGCGGCCGCCGTCGTATGACGGCGTTTCGCGTTACAGAGCCACTCTGTCGCCTTCAATTGCTGATCAGCCGTCAGCAAGCGGTTAAAACCACTGCTCCTGAAAAAAAAAAAAAAAAAATTTCTATTCAGACACGTGCCCTGGGGCTAAGGCTGTTACAATTAGAGAGAGGGGTGGAAATTTTTTTTTTAGGGCAATGAACTTGCATACAACTGCAAGTTCAATCCCAGCCAACATCAACACATAACCTGAGGCATCTTCACAGGCAAATAGAGATCGCATGTGTGCTATTTTACTCGAGTGGGTGAGAGCTGAAGTTGTAATTGCCTTTAACTGGGAGTTATTTTAAGGCACTGCTGGAGTAGATTTGGGAGGTAAATCAGGGCCCTGGGTATGATCACCCAAGAAACACATACATGCACAGGGGACTGTATTTTCAATTACTGTTGTCTAATATCTGTCTACGGTTACTTTTTCTTCCCACTGTTAATCTGCTCTGTTTATTGCTTTCCACCCCCACCCATACTTTTGTTTTTTTATGTAGTGGATCATTTTCTGGGTCTGGGTAACAGAATGCCAATCAATGGTTTATGATGTTTTAACAGCTTAATAGCATGAAACCCATGTTTTATTGACAAATATGGATGAGTGAAACTGAGAGTTTCCTTTTCTCCAAAATTTTATTGGAAATTGGGAGATTTTGGCTAACTATATTGAGGTCAAATGAGGGCTTTGAATGGCTTCTCTAAGAGTTATGGAAGCACCTTTCAACTATCCTGGACCTGTTTTTGTGCAAAAAATGTCTTATTTTACACTTGCTTTTACAGAAAAAAAAAACAGACAGTGACAAAAGTGACAGTATGCAAGTAATGATTAAATACATTAAAAAGGAAAAAAACACAAGTACAAAAAACTGTTTGAAATTAATGAAACTAACCTTAATATATCTCCAAAAAAACCCTATAAAAAAGTATAGAAAATATGCTTATCTACTATGTGGCTTCCACCTTTGACACCTAGGTATGGGTTACATCACGATCCTCTTGGGGAGAGCCTAGGAACACTGACTATCCCAAATCTCATGAGAAGACACTCTTAGACTGTGATGGTGTATCTTCATGTGAGATTTGTGATCCTCAAGAATCCTAGGATCTTGGTGGAAGGTTCATGATATCTACTGTGCCTAGGTACAGAGGCCATCTGTAAGGTAAATTTCCTTAACTTTTTCCCCAGCAGTTGTCATGTAGAAATTTGAGTTAAGGGAAGGGGGGATGTAATATAATTTAGCATTTTAGTGCAAGATCTGCATTAATTTCATGCTTCCAAGTTATTAATTTGCAACTTGCAGTTCAGATAAAGGAATAAAGTCATTATATCATAATTTCTGCAGCATAATGCCACCTCAGAAAAGTCTCTCACTTGTTGAGATTGGGTCTATATACACCAAAGTTCTCCAGAAAGTTTTTCCAATTTGTACCTTGCTACTGGATGTTTTACTTGTAATGTTCTTCTTCATATTTTAGATATATGTGATCTAAGGGGAACTCTGGACACCTGCAATGTCCTTCCCATGCTTGCTTATGGCCATGTTCAGTTTTGACTAGGTATCCAGGTGCCTTTTCTCCTCGTAAGCTATAACTGCTACAAATACATTATGCACGAAAGCTTATTAATCCTTTTTCATGTCTGTTGTATTGCCAAGATATAATACTAATAAAACAAAAGGTCTAACTCATGTTTATAGTGTACTGTATTTGTGTTGGCAGTGAAAGTTTTATTAGAACAAGTTTTGTTACAGTAACTCAATAAATCTCCAACAAACTCCAAAATCTTATGTAGGAATAGACATTAATCATTAGATTTACACGGTTACCGTTAATCTGGTATGGATCCAGACATTTGATCATAAGCAGTAGATCAACTTTTGCCTCCAAATAAAAGCACCATATTTTATCATCTGTAATACGTCTATAAGGCCTTATTTACTAAAGTTGTAACTTCACTTGCGTCCATCTTCAGTGATATGGCTGGGGTGCTTTACTGTGATTTACTGTGAGCTTGATGCCCAGTTGCATGAAAAACACTTGAATGAGAATTTAAGAGGAGAACACATCCCCGTAGAGGAAACTATGTTTCCAAACAAATCTCTCCTAAACTCACATGAGCAGGAGAACAGTGATTCCAAGGTGGAAAAAAATTACAGCGCTTTAGTTAAATATTAATTTTGAATTACTTCCTTTTAATTATTTGAATTGGCATAGAAATGTATAGTTACAAATGCATTGATTCATCAAAACATGAGAACATGATCAGAAAAGTTGAGATATTGCCAACAGTACACCAATGTTCTCGTTCTCTTTTTCTTTTATCGGGTCTTAACCTCGTCCCGACCGCCTCATGTACATTTGCTGCTGCAGAGTGGCAGCGTCTCTTGAATCACTGTTTATAAACGGCCGCTTGCGTGTGTGCGGTAGCGGGCGGGAGCACACCGCCGGCGGCACGCTCTTGTGCCTGCCGCATTCTACAGAAGCGTGGCCGTGGCTTGGGCAGACTTGAGCTCCGCTGGGGAGCCGCGATTGCCTGGCAGAGAAGAAAAACGGGGAACCGCCAATGTAAACATGGCATTTTCCGCTCTGTCAGGCAGCATGTAAGAGGCCAATCGTGTCTCAGGACACACTTCCTGTTCGCCTGGGAGCAGAATCAACGGCCCGGCTCTACCTTCCCCCTGACTCAAAAGGTAATGCCCTGATCGCCACCATTCCGCTAATCACCCATGGGAGGGGTGATTTGATGGCTGCATTCACATCCCTCTCTCGGGGGTGGGGGATTGGAATCGGCGCATTCCCAGCTGGTGTTAGTTTGCCGCCCCCCCCAATATATTGAGCACCAGCCGCCACTGCATTAGAGTGAAGGCTTGCTTTAAATAAAGTGATTAATAGTTAAAGAAACTTTATGAAATGGCTATATGGTGTCTGTAGGCTAAGGTTTTCAGTCATCCATGTCAACACATATCTAGTGGCAATAAATCAAACACAAGAGAACTTGCTGGCTGTTTTTGAAAATGTTTCTCTGCTCATCTAATTGGCTGTTTCAGTAAATTTTTATAGTAAAATATTTCCAGACATGTAAAGCCTTATAAGTAGGCCAGTCGCCATTCAATCCAATTACTACAATAGTACACCGATGTCATGTACATGAGGAATGTTTTAACTTAAAGCAATATTAAAGTCTTTTTTTTTTTTTTAAATAACAAACATGTTATACTTTACCTGCTCTGTGCAATGCTTTTGCACAGAGCAATCCAGATCCTCCTTTTCTCAGGTCCCATGCCGGCGCTCCTGGCCCCTCCCTCCTGCCGGATGCCACCATAGCAAGCAGCTTGTTCTGGGGGCACCCAAGCAGGTGCACTCCCAAGCTGCAGCTCTGTGTTCATTGTGAGTCATAGCTCTGCCCCACCCACTCCTTCTCCTGTTTGGCTCACTGGCTTTGAGAGAAGCCAATCAGGAGTGCGAGTGCCCGGAGAACCAAGGCTCTTGTAGACATTGCTGGATCGAGAGGGAGCTCAGATAAGTATTAGGGGGGCTGCTACACACATAAGGTTTTTTACCTTGCATGAAGTAAACTCTCATATTGTTTGCAGCCAAGGAAGCATCTTGGCCCCCCTTTTAAAGTGGAGTTCCCGCCAAAATACAATGAATAATAAAAATACCCCTAGAATACTCATGCCTCATGCAATGTAACAAAGGTATGCTGTAAGCTATGCCCAGTTTTCTATTTGCACAGCATTGTCTTCATACTTTTGTTTCATACTTTGTGAAGTTCCTGCACAGTGCAGGATGGCTTTACGTCCGCTTTAAGTGCATAATTGAAATTGTGATTGTATTTAAACAGGCAAGTTAATGAGTTTGATGTTAAACCAGACGTTTTAGTAACTTAACTGGTCTGCATGAATACATTTCAGACATGTCACAATGTACAGTAACAGCACAATTTTTTCAAAAAGGCTTAGGCTGGGTACACATGGGCCGAAAATCATCTGAAGAAGGTCGGCTGGTAGGAACCGGCCCTCTTTTGGTCCGTGTGTACAGCTCCCTGTCTGACAGAAGCTGGTCTCATGACTGGCTTCTGTTGAACTTTCATGCTGGAAAACCAGCATCTGATCATCGCTCGCAGCTAATGGCTGTGAGTGCTGATCAGTGTGTTCTGGCAGTACTGCACTGTCAGAATGCAAAGCTCAGCTGAGGAGAGCTCCACACTAACTTTGGTTGTGTTAGTACTGCTAACTATGCAGCTACCTGCCCAGCTACTGACTTTGAAACAATTGTTGGAGATCGTTGAATAAAAGTTGGATTTGCTCATTAAAGCGGTAGTAAACCCATGCATTTAACAGGTTAAAAACCAGTCACATTTCCAGCACGTGCCGGAAATGTAACACTCCCATTGGTTGTGCTCTAAACCAAACTGTCAAACCATCCAATGGCTGGTGCCATAGCTGATCACATGTGCAGCATCATGGCAGTTGTAGATTAAACAGAGGCAAAGATGGCAGCTTCCTTGGCTGAAAATGATAGGAGGGTTTACTACCACTTTAAGTATTTTTTATCCCACTGAGCTGAACAAATCAAATTTCTAAGGAAGGGTCGATTGGTATTTAAATAATTGGGTTAGTTGTGAACCAGAATCTCAGTCGAGAAAGAAGATGTTGGCCCTGAATAATGCTTGAAAAAAGATGACACCACCCTTCTGGAAAGAAAGGCAAATAAAAGCATTATCAGAGGGAGTGATCTGATCTTTTTGTGAGGTAATAAATACCTGTAAGTGTTACACTTTCATATTACTTAAAATGCATGCACTCAAGGCTGAAAAATATATCTGATACCAGCAACACGTCTCCTTAATTTACATAACTGAAAGTTTATGTGGTCATGAATGTTCAGGAATAATATCATCTTGGACCAGAATTAGCTAATTGAAACCTGGGCAGTTCAACAGAATGCTGTGATATCACATGGAACCTTTCTTCTAGTTTTCATAAATCAAGCACCAAAAAACAAAAAGCAGACATACTCTTTTCACTTTGCATATAGAATATTGAACTTTGTTTATTGCCTGTCATAGAAAATGAAAGAAATATTTTGATGCGCATAGGACAATATAATAAATTACCAAAGTCATGAAAAAAAAGATTGTGAAGATTGTGAAAGATTTTATTAAGAAAAAGGGTAACGGTTTCAGTACACAGAATCATGTCATACAGTTTCCATAATACAGAAGTAGGTAAAAGACCAAAAATGTTTAAAGCAAGTTGCTGGAGGCTTGATGCATTAACTGGCTATGAACCTGGTGTCTTAGTATAAGATCCAGGAGGTTTCGTTTATTCGGTAGGATTTGGTGTTTGGTTGTTTGTGCGAAGGAGTGAGAGGTATAGTGGGTGGTGGGGCTGTCTATCCAATTGTGGTCATCTTAGGTTTGGCAATGTATGGTGAGTGCTGGTCTGGTCGAGGGTTTATGGTCCGGTTAATAAGATGTGTCGGATATGTTGTCAAGTTAGTTTGTGTGATTCAGTGTGATTCATGGAGTCTAAGTGTAAGATTCTACCAGCTTGTTGTATAGGACAATGGGAAATCTTACCTACTGCTGGGTGGACATCTGGTAGGTACTCTAAGATTCTGTCTGTCTAGGTTCTGATCTAAGTCTAGGGATAAGGTAGGTTAAGGTGATAGGTGTATAATGGGGATTGGAAGGAGGGGCAGGGGGAACGGGGAAGGGCGTACAGAGGGGGTGGGTTTTCTTCTCTCTCTCCCTCCGTGGGAGTATGTGGGGAGGGGGGGTAAAGAAATAGGCTATCTGATAGAGTCTGGTTGAAAGAAGATTTTGCCTGAGGTGATCTCTTTCCGTGATTGTGTCAGTATATGTAATATTAGCTTTGGTCTTTGGGCATATTAAGTTGAGGTGGTGCACTTGGCAGATTCCTGTGATGTGTTGGGTGTGTTGATGTCATGGTATTCTTTTGTTGTCTGAAAGTGGGTCCAGCAGGCCCATTTAGTGTAAAATTGTGTGGGTGTATCGTGGGCGATATGTATAAGGAGCTCCATTTCGGCTATCCTGTTTATCCTTGCCAGCCATTCTTTAATTGAGGGGGTTGTGGTGTACCCCAGTGAGTTGGAATGCATTGCTTGGCAGCATTTACCATGTGCATGGAGAGGGATTTGAGATATCTGGGACTAGGGGAGGTGGAGTAATATAGGAGTAGCTGTGCTGGGGTGTAGTCAAGAAAGTATGTGGTTACTTTAGCAATAATCCGATGGACCTCTGACCAGAAAGTTTGGATTAGGGGATAATCCCAAAAGATGTGTATGAGAGACACTCTCTCCTCTTTGCATTGCCAGCAGGTGCCTGGAGTGTTGAATTAGTGGGTTATGGTGGGGGTGCGGTACCATCTAGTCAAAACTTTGTATCCGTTCTCCTGTGTGGTCACATTTATGGAACCTTTGTGTATGTTTCTGTAAATTTGTTCCCACTCTTCAGGGGACAGGGATAGTGAGAGGTCTTTTCCCATGAGGTACATGCCCTGCCTGTATTTGATTGGGTATTCATGAATAGAAGGGAGTGTGTCATGGAGAGGAGATGACGTTGGGGTGCCTGCATGAGGTAGAAGTTCTCAAAGGGAGTTAGGGGTCTAGATACCCAAAGCTTCCTGTCTAGGTCTTGAATGTAGTGTGATAGTAGCGTGAAGTTCCAAGGAGAAATGGGGTGGTTGTCATCTTTTAATGGTAGTTTGTCATAGCCCAAATAGGTAGTGAAATGTAGCCTTTTTGTGTGGTCAGTTGTTATTTAGAAATTTGTTATGTGTCCCTGGAGGAAAGTCAGGGTTTTCAAAAAAGGGGGTGAGAGGTCTGGGATTGAAGACAGTAAGGTTACTTTGCATGTCTCTCTGAAGCTTTTGAGGGTTGGACCAATTAGGGGGTGGAGACGTATGTCTGATGAGATATGTTGTTGGAGTAACCATGACAGAGAATGTAGTGGTGTTTGATAGAATGAGGCTTCTAAGGTAACCCAGTCCGTGTATTTGTCATGGAGCTTCCAATCAATTATTCTGGTTAGATGACAGGCGTTATGATAGTTTTTAATGTCTGGAAATCTTTGCATTCTATGCTTTATTTGATTACCCTAGAAAGCATTATACATTTACTAAACTAAATAGTACAAAATTACATTATCTCTTTGGTCTCAATATAGAATTTATTATGTAGCCAACCATAATAAATCCTATTAGTTCCTGTAAGGTGTCATTTATACATCAACATTTTTGCAGCCAGATTATTGTTGGATTTGCATCTTTTCCACATTTTCCACATAATTCTTTTGTTACAAAGTATGCCTTATTATGACAAATAAATACGGTATGTCTGAGAGATATCACTGGAGAAAAAACAGGATGACTTTAGGTCAAAATGACCTGTCATTGGGCCAATGAAAATAATATAAGAGACTTAAGTATGGACATCGAGAAGTGTCAAGTTTGTAAATTTACTGTATATTTATTGTTTTTTTTAAGCCATCCTTGTTCTCATCCTTTACGTGTAAAACATCAATATATTATGCCACACTGTACATTTGATGGAATTTAAAGAAATAAATATAATCTGTAACATTAAACCATGCAATATACACAGTTTTGCTATTACACATTTGAAAAATTCTCAGAGGACTGATTATATTTAGCACAGAAAATTAGAACAATAAAACCCGACATGCTTATTTTATATATAGAAAGAAAATATTGTTTAATGTGTCTTTATTTATCTGTCCATTGTTATGTGTTTACAGTGTACAGTACCCGGCGGCATACAGCGTGGCAGGATACTTAGCTTTACACTATGTCAATGTGAATGACACCACAAAGTTCTCTATTCTTGGGGCATATTTATAAAAAAGTGAATGTGACTTTTTCCAGACATTCACTGGTGGTAAATAAATCACTGTCATTTAAGCTACATGCATCTGGCTGATTCACCTCAGTGAATGTTTGGTGAATGTCATATTCTTTGCTTGTTAAATATGCCCCTTGAAGTAGAAGTCTGGGGGCCGGGGGTGAAGCCAAACTTCCAGATTGATTTAGAGCTCTGACACAGCACATCATTCTTCATTGATCTGGCTGACTCCTGGCTGCATATGCTGACTCAATTTCAGCTTCCTTTCCCTGGTACATCTGCAGCTATGGTCATAATTGTATTTCATACAGCACCCTACTATGGAACCGTTTTTGATGAACCAGGGGCAAAAATCCTGAGAACTATTTAAGTGCATACAGAATTTCATTGAAAAGTCTCTCAAAAGATATTACATTTTTAGAAACAAAGAGAAGATCCTTAAAGCAGCCAGATCTATTAAATATCTTAAATAAAACAATTATGCTATTGCAATCTACCTGGATTTTTTGGCTGCAAAAATAGAGTACAAGCTTTATGAATGAAAAAAAAACTGCTCAGGTAGCAAAGTCTTATCTAGAGTGTGCTATATCTTGTTAAAGGCTCTGATAAAGGCACGCTTTATTTTTTTCACCACCCTGGGAAAAGACAACTATTTGTTGGTCATTAAACGGTACTCTGGCAACCGTGAATCCTCTAACTGCATTTGAACACAGACATCCACATGGTGGAGCTTCTTTACAGATTCTGATGACTAGTGGTGGATTCCCAGGGCAGTTGTCTCCTTCCACTGTGGTCTACATTGAGTCTAAATCTATGACTGCTCTGTCTCCAACAGATAAAGTTAGTGATCCCAATTCCTGCCAACCTCTCTGTTATAATAAGATATACTACACAGTGTGTGTGTTTTTTGAAGAGTTGGCAGCTAAATAGCTTTTTTTACATCGCCGATGTGCGGTCATGTGACTGCCTGCTGCTCTCCTTCCCTAAAGACAGTGGGAGGGGCTGAGACTTCCCTCTGACATCAGCTGGGTGGTCACGTGACCGCACATCAGCACATGTGAAAAAAAGTATTTAGATGCCAAATTTTCAAAAACACACACACTGTGTAGTATATATTATTATTACAGGTAGGCTGACAGGAATTGGGATCACTAACTTTACTGCCGCATGGAATAGCAGCAGGAGGGGGGTGTTTTTTTTTATCAACTCACACACTAGGAAGTGACAGGAAAAAAGAGAAGGGAGAGTACCGAGATGATGGAGGCACGTGAACTGACCGTGGTTTGTTTCATAGATCTGCAGCCATAATTACCATGGCCAGCACACTAAGGGGGACACAGGAATAAGCAGGATTAACCACAGACCAGGAAAAATGTCAGATATTGGCGTGCACTTCACTTACATGCCATTGTCACATCCTCATAAAGCTCAATCTGTTTAGAACAATGACTGACCCCTTTAACATTGCTTCCGGTGCAAAACACTACATCTCCACTGCATGCGTATGGGTCGAGTGTAGGAACTGGCACTCCAAACCTCCTTTCAGTACAAATGACAACTAAATCCCCATTGGATTGGAATAATAGTTATTCCTAAGGATGGGCGAACGGCTCGGCCCGAGCATTAGATCAGGACGAACTTTTGATGTTCGGACGTTTGGCAGACAGCCAAACAAATGGGATGTTTGACTGTTTGTTTGGCCCCTCAAATGACCTAGAACATTATGGGGCGACTTTGCTGCTGCGAAGCGCCCCATAATGCATTGTGCAGCAGACAGCGCATACAGCTCCTCCCCGTTGGGAGGGCTCATGCCATCTGCTTGCTGTTTGTTTTGACAGTTTATTTATATGGCAGGGCAGGGCCCCCTGGCAATGTAAGTAGGTGACCTCTCCCCTTCTGACATCATGAGACATCAGAGGGGGCGGGCCAAATGCTTACATCACTCGGTGGTCCCACCCTTCTATATAAATAAATTGTCAAACAGTGAGCAAACGGCGGGAGCCTTCCCATGGAGGAAGAGCTGTTGAGGCTTTTTTTTTTCGGGTCCGTTGCTCGCCATGATTGACGATGGATTACAACGGGGACACTTTTTTTTCCTTTTTTAATAGGACTTGTCCCTAATTGTCTCCTGTGGTTATTTCTTTTTTGACAATTTTTGATGAATTGGTAGGGGTACGATGTACCCAATACTAATTCACATGAGGGGGGCCAGGATCTGGGGGCAACCTTATTAAAGGGGGCTTCTAGATTCCGATAAGCCCCCCATCCGCAGACCCCCACAATCACAACCCAGGGTTGTGGGGAAGAGGCTCTTGTCCCCATCAACATGGGGACAAGGTGCTTTGGGGTGGGAGGCGCAGAGCTCCCCCTGCCCCAAAGCACCTATACTCCCCATGTTGATGGCATGTAGACTGGCATGGTTCAGGAGGGGGGGCGCTTGGTTGTCCCCCCCATCCTGGCCGGCCAGGTTGCATGCTCGGATAAGGGTCTGGTTTGGGTTTTATGGGGGACCCCACGTCAATTTTTTTTAAAAAAAATTGGCGTGGGTTTCCCCTTAAAATCCAAACCAGACCCAAAGGGCCTGGTACGGACTGGGGAGGGGGGACCCTACACAATTTTTTTCAGTGATTTTTTGTATAATGCCGGGAAGTGGTTTTAAATGACAATTTTTCCTTTGGAAATTTAATTTTGCTCTGGCTATGTTCTACACATCACAGAGATGCACCATTTTACAGGCAGAATAAGGGGACCCCCAGGCACAATATTTAAAGGAATATTTCATTTTTTTTTTCATTTTAAGCATTATTAAAAATCACTGCTCCTTTAAAAATGATGTTTTTTACAAACTTTTTTTTCATTGATACATGTCCCCTAGGGCAGGACCCAGACCCCTATAATCATTGTATGCCCAATTACTTGCATATAAGCCTTCAAAATGGGCACTTTTGATTTTTGACATTCAGGTCCCTTTGACTTCAATGTGGTTCATTGTTCGGGTCCGAACTTTCAAGATGGGCAAAAGTTCTGGTGTGAACCGAACAGGAGTCCATTCTGCCCACCCCTAGCTATTCCTTATATTCCTTTCCTCTAAATGGTCCTTTTCGCATTTTCAGTGATGCTTTACACCTGTAAGTCCATTTCCCATGAATGCTAATGTTTTTTTTCTCTTAGAGCCCACTGTGTACTGTTTGTATTGGAGACACCATCCTAAAATCCCAGCTGCAGATGGGATTTGGTTACACCAACCGATACTTTTCACAAAGCTGTACCCTAAAACTGCCACCCATAACATTGCCCTGGAGTGTTTTTGCAGTTAGTATACATTCATTTCCAAAAAACATTTGCATGATTTTCCTTACAGCTGGGCTGAAAGCAATACATTCAGTGTTTGGCTGTGATCTGCCCGTTTCCATTAAACAGCTGATCCTTGGGGATATTTACTGGTGGCTTAGGAGACATGCCAGTCTAGTCTTCTATACAAAAATATAATCTTACTTTCAAAAGCTGGGTAGAGAAACCCAGAAGAGTTAGCATAATATTTACATTGCTGATTAATTTATCATATACTTTAAACACACGTGGAGCTAACTGGTTCTGACAAAGTTATAAATAGTAGAAAGGCTTAAGGACCACACAAGCAGATTTTTCCTTACATGCACAATTAACTATTAAAACTGTCAGAGATGCAGATTAATTAGACATGCAAAGACTCACATGGACTCACGTGCATGCATGAATAGACATAGAGTTCAAGGATAACTGATATTCATATTATTATTGGACGTCTTTAATAGCTTCCACTGTTCAGTGTGAAACAAAAGGCCATTATGAAAATGGCAATATCAACTTATGAAAGGATGTGCCGGTGAAAAAGTCCAGCTGAAATTAGCATGTTTATGCATTTATTTGTTTAGTTATTTATATTTTTCTGCAAGGTTTGCAGTTTGTAGCGTGTAGCCAATATACATTGCCCTTATTTTACCTATGTAACAAGATGCATGACTGAAAAACCAAGATCCTGGCTGTGTGTAAGTTCTGGAAATGAGTCACAGAAATGCCAGGGTTACTGTTCACAGTAGGTGAGTATATTCATATCAGCACTGCCTTAGATTATAATCACTTTTCCTTTGTTAAAGCCCAAGCTTAGTCAAAAGAGGTTTTGAAAAATGAACACTAGGCACATTGCTTACAGTCAATGCGATGTGTTCCATGTGCAACTGTTTCCTGCTTTAGTTGAAATCTCTTGTCTGCTGATCTGTCCGTACCACCCCATCCAAATCTTTTAGTGCTGCAGGGGTTAACAGAGCTGAACCTGTCATATGCACTCATCAAGAATGCTCATTATGCTCCTCCTTTCCGCCCCTTCCTGCAATCATAGAACCTGTACTATACTTTCCATGAATGAAATGCAATCTAAGACTGGAGGACAAGTGGATAATTCATAGGCCTGTCCCTCCATTCATAGATTGTGTTTTGTTCATAGAAGCTATAGTCAGGGCCGCTGTTAGAAATCATGGGGCCCCGTACAGCCGACCCGACGGGGCCCCCTTCAACCCCACCCTCGACCCCACCCTTGGCCCCTCCCCTGATTCAAAAGTTGGGGGAGGGGGGTATGGTGCAACAGCTGTGGAAGTAAACAGTGTCTTCAGAAATGCTGGTATCACTTCCACATGAAACCTGAGTTGCTTTTACAAACATACACACACTCCTGGCCCCAGTCGGAAATGTGTGTATGTGTTTAAAAAGACATGCTTGCAGTATGGCCCAAGCTCTGATATAAAATGCTGTGGTTTAAGGGAAGAGATTGGGGGCTGTAAAAATGCAGCTCAGCTGTGTGTTTTTACTGCCCCTCCCCCCAGCACTAGTGTACAGAAGCATCTCACAGTGCCTTGTGATCTTTAGGCCTCATGCACACTTTTTTTTTTACTGCTTCCACCTCCATGTTATATAGGACTATGCACACACAGAATTTTAGAATCTTTTAGTGGCAAGGGCATTTACAAGCAGGAAAAAAATATAGGGCCAGTACATCCAGGAGCAGCAGTGTTTTGACCAAAGAAAAAAATGCTTGACGCATGTAAATGCTCCTGAACGGATGTTAACACTAGGCACGTTTAGTGCTTGAATGGTAATTCATTTCAGTGACCAGAATAACTTCTTATTCTGGCCAATAAAATGAACGCCCAAGTGCTTGATGCCTGTAAATGAGCGTAAACACTTGTAAAAGCGTTCTTTTACAAGCATCAGATGTTTTTTCCTGCAAAAGGTTGCTGCCAGGAGGAGGGTGTTTTTAATGCATCCTGTGTGCATGATGTATAAAATTAGGAGAATCATTCACACAGCACAGGAGATGCTCCATGGCTCTGTCACAGTGTGTCACTGTCACATAGCTGGTGTGTGCTGACTTTGCTATGGCTGTACTGTGGTACAATCTGTAACACACAGTACAGCCATAAAGTCAGCACACACCAGCTATGTGACAGTGACACACTCTGACAGAGCCATGGAGCATCTCCTTTGCTGTGTGATTCTCCTATGCTGAGAATTATAAGGCACTGTGAGGATGTGGCTGAGTCTTTAAAAATGACAATGGGTGTTGTAACACCTCAACTCACTGCGCTGCCCAGTCCCTGCCACGTTAGCCGCCACCGCCAAGAGGATTCATTTCACCGCCCCCTCCCTGTCAGCTGTCTCACATCAGTCCCAGAGACAGTGGAGTGAGTGAAGTATGGATCACTCCGCCAACCATCAGGGAAGGAGAGCAGCGGCCGGAACACTAAATAATGTGACTGGGCACAGAATTGTATACCTCCGCCCGAAAATGAGAAAATAGTCCCTACTCAGCTCCCACCTCGTGAGCCCCTAATGGGGCCCTGGAAAATATATTTATGCACCCCTTAAGCAAGTAGGAGCAGGGGGGTGTAATAAGTGAGCCCTATTTTTATTTATTAATTTATTTTTTTAAATGCACTATAAAGCTATCCGGGCCCCCCTGATGAGCTGATAGGGTCCGGGCCCGGTACATCAGGGCTAGTTGTACTGCCCTAATAGCGGCCCTGGCTATAGTACAGCTTCTATGAATGCATAAGGGAGAAAGGGTGGGCATGTGTGACACTTTAAGAGTACACAGGTTACTTGGCTCTGTTAACCACCATGGCATCAGAAGATTATAGTGGCGGGGGTAGGAGGATTTCAACTGCATATCAACTGATATCTGCAGTCAACAGCACAAAAAAATATTACACTGACTGTAAAGAATTTTTTAAAAACCTTTTTTAACCAAAATTTAGCCTTTAAGACCAGTTATGCTGGTAAAGATGAAGTTCTTAAAATTGCTTTCACAGGATCACTTGATCTGTGCCTTTGATCTAGTTAGCAAATTTCAGTTCTGCTAATATTTAAAATGCTCTGTATTTTTCAATACAATGTATTGTAAAATTGTGTCTGCTTTTTTATACATTTGATTCCTTTACCAGTTCACAAGGAGGGTGCCGCAACTGATTCCAACACAGTCTCTCAGAGCGATTTAATACTCCAATTGGATTGCAAGATATAGGGAGATATCCACATCTCAGGTCCAATTGTGTCATTGATTAAATTATCTAGTTTTAAAGGAAATTTTGCAATAAGGTGATAAGGGCACCCCTTTACTGCTTCACAGGATAAGGGGTACAACATAGATGTCATTCAGTGGGAGCCAGCAAGCCTCAAATGCCCAGATTAATTGAAATACCTTTCTGAAACACTAATTTCAGCAGTAGGCTGGTGTTTTAAGAGAGGAACCCATTTTTGAGCCCTGTTGTAAAACATGACAGTGAAATGTAGATTGGTTAGTGTTAAGAAGGTGTTGTCAGATCTTGTTATGGGGTTCTAGACTGGCATACATGGTACTTGATGTACCAAGGAACAGGTGCACACATTTTTACTTTAGAAAAGTAAAATCAAAACTATTGAGGGCCATGGGAACACCTAGCGAATTTGGAACTGTTCATGGATTCCCAACAACTATGAATCTGCCTAATGTTCTCCCCAGAAGATCATCTATCCTTAGTGGTTTAGAAATCTTACAAACATGCTCAATGGAAAACTTAAGCTCTACTAATAGTGTTCACTAGTATGGTAAAGGGTGGCACAGTGGTATAGTGGATAGCACTTTTGCCTGGCAGCAAAAGGGTTGCTGGTTCAAATCCCAACCACTACACTACCTGCCTGGAGTTTGCATGTTCTCCCTGAGCCTGCGTGGGTTTCCTCCAGGTACTCCGGTTTCCTTCCACACTCCAAAGACATGCTGGTAGGCTAATTGGCTGCTGTCTAAATTGGCCCTAGTATATGTTTGAATGTGAGTTAGGGACCTTAGATTGTAAGCTCCTTGAGGGTAGGGACTGATGTGAATGCACAATATATATGTAAAGTGCTGCGAAAATTGACAGCGCTATATAATTACCTGAAATAAATAAAAATAAAGGGTATGGGGAGAGGGTTGGTTTAGGGCAGACTCAGATCCGACCCAGTGATGGCTAGTTGTTTCACACAGTAATATTCGTGAACCAGCACTGATCTACTGAAACTTCTGGCTCTATATACCACTACTTTTCACATTTTGTATTCAATTTTTAACATAAGTAAAAAAATGTAAATATTAAAATTAGGTATTAAAATATGTTAGGCATATAGTGAATTAGTAGTATTAGTAATATGAAGCTGAAAAAATTGTAATTAAAAATTATATTTTCAGCTTTACATTAAGGACACACAATGTATTCAGGCTTTTGATTATTTGTCAATGCAAAGAAGGTTCTGAAATACAAAATACAGCAATTTTATAGCAACCAATCAGAGGTCATATTTCACTGACCAGCTGTAGCAAATTAAATCTGATTAATTTTTAGGGGTTACTTAACATAATCATTGCAGCTCTATTGCCACATTATTGGCTGGATTCTGAATGAATGTATTATCTTTCAGTATAGTACATTATATTTTATTTTGTTTCGCTTTTTATATTATATTTCTAAAATTATGTTTTCTCCAATCAGACTTTTCATCCAAAGTATTCTCATTGTCAATGGCACACCAATAACAGACTACATTTTCTCTTACTATATAACCTATACTCTGTTATTCTCTCAGTTCTGCACCTTTTCATATCTGTCTCTTTCCCAGCCAGGGGGATTTCAATAAACTAGATAGGATCAACAAGCCAGGTGCAACTCATCATAAACTTTAAATGCTAATCATCACAAATAGGTCTGTCTGATTCCTTGGTACATTTTAATTGTTATTAGGCTATGTAGGGATTTAAAACTAGCTACAGATCCACCATGGCACGGTTTCCCTTTTTTCTCTGCAGGCAACATCTTGAATGGACCAAATGAAATAATTGTTTAGGCATAACTCTGTTACATGTAGTATATCTGCATCCTCTACTGTGGTGTATTCTGCTAAAGCTGCACTATATCCCTACACGAGCATGGGTTGTTTTAATCATTGCCATGTATTCAAAAATGTTAGTAGATACGGTATTTGCAGAGGAACATGGATGCATGCTACATACACATTTCATACTTTGATCTTTGTACTTTAGCTGTAATTTTCCATGTCTTTATTGTTTACAATTAGAGTTGAGCGAACCTCTGGAAGTTCGGGTTCTGCTGGTCCGTCCGAACTTCGGGACAAAGTCCGGGTCCGGGTCCGGACGGAACCCGAACGATCGCACGGACAACGAACCCCATTGAAACTTTTATGCACAAAAATGGCTGTAACAAAGTCCTGGAAAGCCCTAGAGGGCTGCAAAAGGAAGTAAAATGGGGGTAAGGGTAGGGCAAGTGCCCTACAAAAAAATGGGGACAGGGAAATAACTGTAAATATTTTTTAAAAAATAAAAACATAAAAAAAGCAAAAATGGAGGTGAATGTGGATCATCTTCAAACTGTGTCTGAAAAGTATTAATTAACGGTAGAAGCCATTTAACTGTTCTAAAATCATCTTCAAACTAGGGCATGTGCCCTACAAATAAATGGGGATAGGGAAAATAAATTAAAATCAAGTAAAAAAACGGGAAGGGGGGTGGATGAGGAGTAGGAGCCTAGAGGTTGACTAGGCCGTGACCGTGGCAGTGTAGGTGGAAGTGGCGGTGGTAGAGGAGTAGGAGGAGGTAGCCAACATGGTTTTTTTTTTTGTATTGAGGCCTATTCAAAAAAAGAAGTATATGAATGGGGCTGTGTGAGTCCGGTCTAAATGTTTATTCTGCACAAGGTACAGACAAGTCTTGTGGGATCCATGCCTGATTCATTTTAATAAAGGTTAGCTTGTCCACATTGGATGTGGACAAACGGCTCCGCTTGTCTGTGATAACGCCCCCTGCCATGCTAAACACACGTTCCGACAATACACTGGCTGCAGGGCAGGCCAGCACCTCCAAGGCATAAAGGGCAAGCTCAGGCCATGTGGCCAATTTGGAGACCCAGAAGTTGAATGGGGCAGACCCATCAGGCAGTACGTGTAGGCGTGTGCCCACATACTCTTGCACCATGTTGCTGAAATGCTGCCTCCTGCTAAGACGTTGTCTATCAGCTGGTGGTGCTGTTTGTTGTGGCGGGCTGCTGACAAAGCTTTGCCACATTTCAGCCATGCTAACCCTGCCTTCTGAGGTGCTGGCGCTGGCACAGCTGCGTTGGTGGTCTCTACCTCCTCCTCCTCCTCTACCTTCACCTTGTGCTTCCGCTGAGCCCCCGGTATCATTTGGGAATGCCCTCAGCAGCGCCTCTACCAGTGTGCGCTTGTAGTCGCGCATCTTCCTCTCACGCTCCAGTGAGGGGATTAAGGACGGCACGTTGTCCTTGTAACGGGGATCCAGCAGGGTGGCCACCCAGTAATCAGAGGAAGTTACAATGTGGGCAACTCGGCTGTCATTGCGCAGGCACTGCAGCATGTAGTCGGCCATGTGCGCCAGGCTGCCCACAGGCAAAGACAAGCTGTCCTCTGTGGGAGGTATATCATCTGTGTCCTCTGTATCCCCCCAGCCACGCTCCAGTGATGCCCACGAGCTGCGTTGGGTGCCACCCTGCTGCAATTCCTCCTCCTCCTCCTCCTC
>BLSH010296313.1:754105-768119 GCA_018402905.1 Glandirana rugosa
GAAGTCAGGGTCTTCCTAAAGGGGGGAAATCCTGGTCTCGTGAAATACGCTAAGCCGTGACGGAGCAGAATTGACTGTTAACACGTCAGCACGCTGTAACATGTGTTTGTTTGGAGGACAACCTTCCTCTCCTGCACCAGCTCCACGCGGTCGATATGTGTGTTCCCTTTGTGGAAGGAGTCCATCGGTTGTCTTGGAAGTGGCCATATACCAGTCTTACGGGGAGTTGCTAACCACTCCGGTCTTGTTCATGTCCGCTATCATCTAACCCACCGACTGTTACGGAGGTCAAGGAAGTGTAATAGAGGGAGGGCCAGGGAACTACTTTCGAGTAACAACCGTGGACTTGGGGTGCCGGTAGACAGAAAGTGGAGTCGGGGAACATTTAATCGGTACGTCAGACTCGAGTCATCAAAAAGCATAAGAGTCTCTTGCAGGACTTGGGGCTCAGACTGCATGGCTAATTTACAAGGGGCTGAGGTGAAAGACAGATGGCCGTGGGGTTCAGGTGCCAACAATGAGCTTTCATCAAGGGACCGGGAGGGAGATAATGTGAAGGAACTGGAGGCATTGTCAGCCACCCAATCTACTATCGCCTGTACTTGTTCTGGCCTCACCAATCGTTGAGGGGCATTCTGACCATATACCGGTGAAGGTTCTGTTGGCTACCTGAGGAAGGTGTTTCCCTTGTGTGTATAGCTGGCGCACCTCGACCACGTCCTCTCCTTCCAACAGGAGGTTTGTTTGTGTACAATGTCGCACGACTGCACAATTGTCAGTTAAGACGAGGCAGTGCCGAATCGCATAAAGTGCTCTGGTCCTAAAGGGGGGAAATCCTTCTGGGACTGAAGTGGTTAAAGAAAAACGTAATTATAAAACACAAATTAAACTGCACTCTACTAATAAATGAAGAAATAAAGTACAATGTGCATAAAATAGCAGTGACAGTGCAATAAATATATATAAAACATTCAGTGCTATATATAATAATTTAGTGCTAATAATCACGATTCATGGAAATAAATCAATTAACCACTTGCCAACCGCCCGACGCAGCGTGACGGTGGCAAGATGGCTCGTTATCGCGAAATGCTGTCACAGGACGGCGGCCGCGATAACTAGTACTGTGAGCGCGCGCTTGCCACCGGTGGCACACTCGCACGCTCACTGTGTTCGGGGGGGCAAGGGAGCGGGTAGGGCAGACTCGATTGGAGCCGGCGACCCGCGATGCCCCCCCCCGCAGTGAAAGAACGGAGGTCCGTATAAGTAAACACTGATCTTCGTTCTGTTAGAGGGGGAAGGACTGTGATCACAGGTTTCCTGTATATGGAAGCCGTGATCACTCCCCTCCCCCCTGCCAGGCCAGCCCACATGCAGTTAGAACACGCCCAGGGAACACAGTTAACCCTTAGAGCACCCCCTCCGGGCTAACCCCTTCACTGCCAATGGTATCTACACAGTAATCAGTGCATTTTTATAGCACTGATCACTGTATAAATGCCAATGGTCCCAAAAAAGTGTCCAAATGGCCCAACATTTCCGCCCCAATATCGCAGTACCACTTAAAATTGCAGATCGCCGCCATTACTAGTAAAAAAAATAAAATAAATAAAAACCCCAGAAATTAATTCTCATCATCCGTAAAGGCGGCAACTTTTGTGCAAACCAATCAATAAACGCCGGTTGCGATTTTTTTTAACCAAAAATATGAGGAAAAATATAAATCCGCCAAAACTGATGAAAAAAATGTTTTTTTATATTTTTTTGGATTTGTATTTTAGCAAAAAGTAAGAAATGTGTTTTTTTTTTTGCAAAATTGGCGCCTTTCTTTTGTTTATAGCGACGATCAGAAATGACGCAGAGGTGATCAAATACCACCAAAAGAAAGCTCTATTTGTGGGGAAAAAAGGACGCAAGTTTCGTTTGGGTTCAAGGCCGCACGCCCATGCAATTGTCAGTTAAATCGGCGCAGTGTCGAAATCGCAAAAAGTGCTCTGGTCCTAAAGTGGGAAATCCTTCCCGGGCTGAAGTGGTTAAAGTGCCATTTTGTATAAAGTCCATATGAAGTATTCTGTATTCATTAACATCCGTGCAACCAATGGATCATCCAAGGAAAGAAAGGGTGACAGAGATCCTCCACCAAGAGGGGACACACTATTTCCACACCCTACTCACCAGACATCCGGGATCCCTGTTACAGAGATCACTTGGGCCCAGGTATGATGGAAATGGCAGCAAGCTCCGGTTTTCCACTAACTCAGATGGATGCTCCAAGTTCCCATTATATGAAAAAAGAACGGCAGGCTTCCATAGTGAAAAACCGCTGGGTACTTTATTTAATAAAAACTGCAATAATAGCCAATGAAATAACACAAGGAACAGGGAGACGCCTTCTCCTGCGTTCTAATGAGCGGAAGTGGCGTACCATAGTCATGCTGCCCAACACCATTTCGTCAGCTGTGCTGACGTCATCCATCCATCTGCCATTTCCATCATACCTGGGCGCAAATGATCTCTGTAACAGGGATCCCGGATATCTGGTGAGTAGGGTGTGGAAATAGTGTGTCCCCTCTTGGTGAAGGATCTCTGTCACCCTTTCTTCCCTTGGATGGTCCATTGGTTGCATGCATGTTAACGAACACAGAACACTTCATAACAATATGGCACTTTAATTGATTTATTTCCATGAATTGTGATTATTAGCACTAAATGATTATATATAGCACTGAATGTTTTATATATATTTATTGCACTGTCACTGCTATTTTATGCACATTGCACTTTATTTCTTCATTTATTAGTAGAGCGCGGTTTAATTTGGGTTTTATTATTTCATTTGGACTAACTAGTCTAATACAACCAGCAGCCAACACATAATTTTGAGTTGCGCAGGTTTCCTTCTGGTTTCTTTTGCACAAAAGAAATATTTAAGGTGGGACTTTAGCCAGTACTACATTCACATTCTTCATTATCAGCTGTAAACTAGATTTGAACACTGTCCATTTTAACTAAAGGTATAACATTTCTGGGAATTATGAAGCTATCAGAAAAAAAACATTTTTTCACTGATGTGTTCCAGAAAATTTGAAAAAAACATTCAGTGTGGAGTAGTTTTACAAATTGAAATAATTGTGATTTCCAGGTGTCATTTTCTCTATAAATGAAGGTATTGTGTATTTTTGGGAGGCAGTAGTTTGCAACCCTTCCTTACTTGGAGATGCAGCAGAAAGAGTGTTTCTGGAATGAAAACTCGGGAGGGAAACGCTACTTGCACTTTCATTATGGTCCTCATCATGTCATTCCATAAAGTATTTTTTAAATGTATTCAGGGCACCTCTGACTTGCAAGTATGTGTTTTGCCATCCTTGTAGCATTTGGAAAATAATATTTCCTCTCACACTATTTGCAGATTTCAGTTTTGTTCTCAGCAGAAATTGCACTGTGGAAATGTTTCCAAACTCTAGATGTTATTCTCACCACTTTACTGAGAGGATGAAAAGAAAAAAACGATTTACTGCCCAGACTATAGGTAAACATTATTATGCTGTGATGGCGGAGAACATTAATAAGAGTCAGTTAAACGTTATGAAGATAAATTAATTTGTCAGACAAATGTACCTTCTTACCTGTCAATTAACCACTTTCTGCCCACGCTATTGCCAAATGATGGCTACAGCATGGGCTTCCTTCGCCGGGAGGGTGTCTATTAACGTGCTTCTGTGATCGGGCTGCCCACACGCCTCCTGCAGCACTCTAGCGGCATGCTCTGTAATGCTTATTGGTTTACCAGGTAGTCAGACAGAGCTTAAACTGTACCTGCCATATAGATAATTGGCTCTTGCAGTCTTATACACATTAAGCACTAGTATTAACCTTAAAGTGTATTTATTGAAAGCAAATGTTTAGTCATTATTGCAGTGTTTGCTTAAAACAAAAATCTAAATTTCTTATTTATTATGTTAAGACCATGCTTATGTGTTTCCAGCATGTATCTGTTTATTCTTAGCTGCTGTGTAAAAAGCCTGAAGAAATTTATACTAAAAGCTTGCATCTTTAATAACTTAAAACCCAACTCTTGGAAACTTTAAAATGTGTCCCTTTCAGTTGTGATGAGCCCACACATATGTGAACCCTTACCTTGTAAAACAACCCATTCAGCTTAAAATAGAAATGAAAGGCAAAACATAAAAAATGATAAATATCATTTTTTTGATCACATAATCTCTGTTTTTGGCTGCATATAGAGCTTAGAGAAGTGGGGTGGAGAAACAGCAGAACACTGATCTTCCTAGTGAATGGCTGTGTATGGGGGGGGTCAGGGGGTGTCAGCACAAGTCTGATCATTGGAGGAAAGGCAGGCTGTTCTCCCAGCACAGCCAGAAAACTGGCCACACTGAGAAGGATGTGCTCTTATACCTAGCATGGTCAGTTTGAAATAGGTAAGGGTTACTGACAGGACACCAGGCATTTCACACAAAGGAAGAAATGCAAAGAGAAGAGGATTTTTTTTAATACAAGGAAATGGTAAAACAGACACATATTAGGAATATGAAATGTTGTGGTAGCATACTATTTAACTGCTTGTTTTGTCTAGGGTGGAGGAGAAGTGTCTTTATTATCCTGATCCTCCTCTTTCCTGCCAGACAGTGTTCCCCTTCACTCCAGCAGTGAGCTACCACCCTGCATTGGTATTGATGCCATCCAGAAGTGGAGGATCTGCTAAGTAATTTTTTTTTCTGTCCCCAGACCTAAATGAGTAATTAACCTTTGCACTCCGAGTGCAGCCCCCCTGCATGGGATAACTTTAAAGTTTCCAGGAGTTGGGCTTTAAGTTAGCCAAAGGGTATCACTATAAATCCAAACTTTCTACTCTGTTGATGGTGTATACATAGCTCAAACATAAATTTTCATACACCACTAAATAAGTCAGAAGGTTTCTCTCTCCATTCCCTGCCTGCTTTCCTTAGATAAGCCATACAGAGTTTCAACCAGAAAGATAAAACTTGAGCTTTGTTTTTATTTTATGTTGAAGAAAAAGCTCCTTTTAGCTTTCTGCTTTACCATACATATATTTAATAAAACAGCAGCTTTATGTGGTAGGAACCGTAGATCCATTAAACCTCATGTATTTCTTTATTATAGTATGTAAAGTCCTTCTAGCCTAAAGCAGAGGTGGTCAGGAAGAAGCAGCAGAAAATGAAATCTTACAGGTGAAAAAGTGTTGTGCTGCATATCATCGTATGTACAAGTAGCCACCAACTATTTTTTATACCCATATATCGTAAGGTAGCTACAGATTTCAACATTTGGTTGTTTCACTCTACTCTACTCTTACCACAACAAGAAAATACTGTAAAAGTAGGAAAGAAAATGGTGACAATCATGACAAACGGTAGTAACCAATGTTGTCACTCTTGCAGTGATAGGGAACTTTAACGTCTTTAATGTCCTTTGAAACCCTTATTCCTTTCCCTGTTAATAAATATGCATTTAGTTCAACAAAAAAAAGAAAATGTATGTGAATTTAAGCATCTTCAGTCATGTAGACTTACCAGTTACTTCATAGAACTGACTTTTTTCTGTGCAAAATATAAAGCCAGTAGCAACCCATCTCTTAAATTATGTATGTCCTATTCTTGGGCATTCTTACATGTGTGTTCTTAGTTTTTGCCGAAATTGTTTGCAGTGTCTGATTGGATTTATTTAAGCATGTAAAAATGTTACTTTAACCTCCCTGGCGGTATGATTCTGTCTGGAATTTTGTTCCAAAAGCGGTACAATTATTTTGCATGAAAATTTGGCGTTTTATATTGTAGGCCTGTAATTCTTAGGAATAACTCACTTAAATCTGTCCAAATAAGAGTTTAGTAGACATCCCGGGTATGAAAAAGTTTGAAAAATGAAATCATAAATTATAATATAATAAATAACTAAAAATAATTATCAAAAATAATAATATAATAGTAATAAAATGTATGCAATAATGTAATCAAACCAAAAACGCAGAAATTTGCTCATTTGCAGAATTGTCGCTATCGTCACTTTTAGTTGCTGATGATAAATTTCCCCAAAAATCAGTATCACTCAATTCTGCAAATCATTCTTATTTACTATCGGTGTTTTCTAGCTGATCAGAAACCACTTTTGACGCAAAGGGACACTTTTTGGTTGCTATGGACATTCTCATGTTTCCAGGCAGAAAGAATGACATTTATTATATAAAAGTGCATGCAGGGCTCTGGGCAAACCACTAGGGACAAAGGGGATGTGAAATGTTTTCATACAGCAATGTAATCTATAAGATTACAGTGTACTGTATGTACTGTGTGTGTTTCATTTTTTGAAATTCCCACCCAGTTCCGCACCCGTGCGTCGCTGCGTCGCAGAGAGCGGAACTAGGAACTAGGAAGTGACAGACCCAGCGAGTACAGCGAACATCGCTGCATCGCTGGATCGTGGGAGCAGGTAAGGCACTCGCTGTGCGCTCTGCAGCTCACCCCGTGTCTGACACGGGATCAACGCTAGTAGCAGGGAATTTTTACCCCGTGTCAGACACGGGAAAACCGCTAGGAAGGTTAAAGAAGACAAGCATCGTCCCTGAGCGATGTTGCTCACTTTGTTCTAATGAAGTCATTTGTAGTGATATTGCAGGCTGTTGATTAATGAGGAAAACACTGCACTGACAGTTCCATTGAGAACACTACTAAATAATGCAATGCTCTTCTTATCACTTCATTAATGGTAGTCAGAATGGACAGAATAATATTATTCATTGAAACAAATGTGTTTAAATTTAAGGCACCTCCGATTTGTTTTGCCATGATGTAGAGGATAAGTGTAAGAACTGTTGACCTGCCGTTCTTACCTGCACCTGTGGTGTAAAGCCCAACTCCAGCCCAAACTTATGCATAGACTTGGAAAAGGTAAATAATTTGGTCAATTTTTTTCTACTGCTGTCCATGAAGAGATTTCATCTCACTTACTGTCCCTCTGACAGCCTGTAACAGCAAAACAAGATTTGAAGGTGGTGGTCATCACTGAGACAGGAAGCCACAGGCAGCAATAATAACATAAATAGGGTTATAACTTTTCCCTGTTTACAAAAAAGAGAGTGATTTCTCGCAGTCTTTTAAGGTAAGTAGTGTGAGGGTTCTTCAAAAAGTTTCTGTACTTTTTTTAACTCTATTAAATGTAAAAAAAAGTGTGGAAACTTTTTGAAGAACCCTTGTATATTCCCATTGCACAAAATACTGGAATTTGCTCAGTGCTGTACCAACTTTTGACCGGTCACTGTGCATAGCATGGATAAGATATGTCATCAGCACACCCACTAGCTTGTCATAATGTGCATATTTACTGAAATATTATATGCAGGGACCCTTCCTTAGAGATGCATGACCCTGAAATGATGACATGTGTAATCCTAAAATGTGATCCTGAAATATTGCAAGTTTCTATGATCATGCAATTACAGGAGCGTTGCACTTGATGACAAACTTGTAGCTGTGCTGATGATGTATCTTATTCTTGTTGCAGTCATTGTCCCGCACTGTAGAGATTTCCCATTACATCTTAAAAGAAAAAACTTGTTTAGGAAATGTGGAATAATGGACCCGTAAGGCTATCTTATCGGTATTACTGTCTTGTATTGATGTTGATTTAAATAATTTGGTTTCTGGACAGACAGCTTTCACACCCCAGAGATCTCCATGATCTCCTTGGCTTGGAGTATAAGTTAATAAAAATGGAAGTTGAAACTCCACACCACAGTTAAAAGGTCTAGATATGACTTTATTCCAAAAAAAGTCAGGGGGACAATCCATGGAGTATCCAACATATTCCAGGGGCCCTAAAATATTCCCTTCATCAGGGATGGAAAAACATATAGACATATCCATATCAATACAATATCCCTTACTAAGGGTCACAGTTAAAACCAAATAGCCAATAGTATTGGATGTATACAAATTAGTCAAATGTATAAAAACTAGTAAAAAAAAAGTCAGGTTAAATCGAATAGATAATCAATAAACAAGAATCTGAGACAACTCAGAGAATATGAATGATAAAACATACCATTTCAGTTCATTAATTGGGTTAAAAAACAATAATAATCCAAGTAAAAATAATGAAAATAATAATGGAAATGATAGTAATATCATTAAGAAAAATAATGAGAATACATATATGAATAAATATATATACAAAACTTGATATATGTATACTCAAGCTATACACAATGCAATCTGATTGTACAAACTTTGAACTGCTGCAGTAAAGGAGGAGTGGAGGTGGAGGTGTTACCTATATCAATCACTACATGCAGTAGTCCCCAGTTCAGCCTTTTATTATCTTATTTTCTAGCCTGCTCTAAAAAACAATAGTTATATTTCATCTGTGGCCATAGAAGACATTTCAGTAATCTAACTTCACTGGCAACCTAAATATTCTCTTTACTGATGTCTTTGGATTAGTCTTGGAGGTCACTGTGAAAAAATAAGCAATGATAATGGTAAAACATGGCATTACATAAGGAAAATATTAGTCATTGCTTTGATAAATATTGTTGAGCCTGCTGCACTGCTGTTATTTGAATGGGCTGTCACTTCAGCACTGTTTAAACAATGGTATAGGGAACTAAAGAGGCCCGCGGATTCATAAAGACTAATAAATAAATCATTTGCTTAGCATTGAAGAACATTTTTAAGATCATATCATGCTATAAAAAAGTATATATAAGTATAGTGACAGAGGCAACTAAGAGTGGTAGGAGAGGGAGAAGGAAGAAAGAGAGGTTGAAAGAGAGGTGAGAGAGAGAAAGAAGAAAGGGAGGGTGAGAGAGAGAAAGAAGAAAGAGAGGGTAAGAGAGAGATGAGAGAGAGGGAAAGAAGAAATAGAGAAAGAAGAGAGAGTGAGAGAGAAACAAGAGAAAAAGAGAGAAAGAGAGAGAGATAGAGATAAAAAAGAGAGATAAAGAGAGAAAAAGAGAAAGGGAAAATGAGAAAGACAGGATGAGAGAGAGCGAACGAGAGAGAAAGAGAGAGAAAGAAAAAGAGAGACAGAGAAGAAAGAGAGAGAGAAATAGAGAGTGAGATAAAGAGAGAGAAAAAGAAAAAGAGAAAGGGAAAAAGAGAAAGGGAGGGTGAGAGAGAGAGAGGGAGATAGAGAGAGGGGGAGAAAGAAGAGAGAGAGAGAGGGTGAGAGAGAAAGAAGAGAGAGAGAAAGAAGAAAGAGAGAGAAAGAAGAAAGAGAGAGAAAGAAGAGAGAGAGAAAGACGAGAGACCAAGAGAGAGAAAGAGAAAAAGGTAAAGAGAGAAAGAGCGAAAAAGAGAAAGGGAGAGAGAGAGAGTAAGAGAGAGAGAGAGGGGGATAGAGAGAGCAAGAGAGAGTGAGATAAAGAGAGAAAAAGAGAATGGGAAAAAGAGAAAGAGAGAGATAGAGTGAAGAGAGAAAGAAAGAAGAAAGAGAGAGAGGGTGAGAGAGAAAGAAGAGAGAGAGAAAGAAGAAAGAGAGAGAAAGAAGAAAGAGAGAGAAAGAAGAGAAAGAGAAAATGAGAGACCAAGAGAGAGAAAGAGAAAAAGGTAAAGAGAGAAAGAGAGAAAAAGAGAAAAAGAGAAAGGGAGAGAGAGTAAGAGAGAGAGAGAGAGAGGGGGATAGAGAGAGCAAGAGAGAGTGAGATAAAGAGAGAAAAAGAGAATGGGAAAAAGAGAAAGAGAGAGATAGAGTGAAGAGAGAAAGAAAGAAGAAAGAGAGAGAAAGAGAAAATGATAGACAAAGAGAGAGAAAGAGAGAAACAGAAAGAGAGAAAAAGAGAAGGAGAAAGAGAGAGAGAGAGCGTAAGAGAGAGAGAGAGAGGGATAGGGAGAGAGAGAAGAAAGAGAGTGTGTGAGAGAGAGAGAAAAAGAAGAAAGGGAGGGTGAAAGAGAGAGAAAGAAGAAGGAGAGGGTGTGAGAGAGAGAGAGAAGAAAGAGAGTGTGAGAGAGAGAAAGAAAAAGAAGAAAGGGAGGGTGAAAGAGAGAGAAAGAAGAAGGAGAGGGTGTGAGAGAGAGAAAGAAGAAGGAGAGGGTGTGAGAGAGAGAGAGAGAGAGAGAGAAGAGAGTGTGTGAGAGAGAGAGAGAGAAAAAGAAGATAGGGAGGGTGAAAGAGAGAGAAAGAAGAAGGGGAGGGTGTGAGAGAGAGACAGAAGAAATATATGGTGAGAGAGAGGGGAAAAGAAATAGAGTGTAAGAGAGAGGGTGAGGAAAAGAGAGAGAGAAAGAGAGAGAAAAAGAGAAAGAGAGGGTGAGAAAGAGAGAGAGAAAGAAGAGAGAGAAAAACGAGAGAGATAAAGAGAGAGAAAGAGAAAAAGAGAAAGGGAGGATGAGAGAGAGAGAGAGAGAAAGAGAGAGAAAGAGAGAAAGAGAGAGAGAGAGAGAAATAAAAAGAGAAAAAGAGAAAGAGAGAGAGAGAAGAAACTGAGAAATAGAGAGAGAGAAAAAGAGAGAGAGAAAGGGAAAAAGAGAAAGAGCGGGTGGGAGAGAGAGAGGGAGAAAGTAGAGAGAGAGTGTGAGAGAGAAAGAGAAAGAGAGACAGAGACAGAGAGAGAAGAGAGAGAGAGAAAGAAGAAAGAGAGAGAAAGAGAAGAAGAGAGACAAAGAGAGAGAAATAGAAAGAGAGAAAAAGAGAAGGAGAAAGAGAGAGAGGGAGAGAGAGAGAGAAGAAAGAGAGTGTGAGAGAGAAGAAAGAGAGTGAGAGAGAGAAGAAAGAGAGGGTGAGAGAGAGAGAGAGAACGAAGAAGGAGAGGATGTGAGAGAGAGAAAGAAGAAATAGAGGGTGTGAGAGAGTAAGAAAGAGAGAGTGGGGGGGGGGGAGAGAGAGAAGAAAGAGAGTGAGAGAGAGAAATAGAAGAAAGGGAGGGTGGGAGAGAGAGAGAGAAAGAAGGAGAGGGTGTGAGAGAGAGAGAAAGAAGAAATAGAGGGTGTGAGAGAGAGAAAAAAGAAATAGAGTGGGAGAGAGTGGGTGAGAAAGAGAGAAAGAGAGAGAGAGAGAGAAAGAAAGAGAAAGAGAAAAAGAGAGGGTGAGAGAGAGAGAAAAGAAGAGAGAGAGCGGGGAGAGAAAGAAGAAGGCATTTGACTCAGTGTGCCACCCAGGCCTGTTCCTCAAACTATTGGAGAGTGGAATAGGAGGGAAAACATATGATGTTATCAAGAGTTCATATACTGAGAATAGCTGCAGTGTAAAGGTGAATGGGAAAAGAACCAAAAACTTCCGGCAGGCCCGAGGAGTCAGACAGGGCTGCAGTCTAAGTCCAACCCTCTTTAACATCTACATCAATGAATTTGTCACAGCTCTAGAATCCTCCCCAGCACCTGAACTGACTCTGCAGGACACCAAGGTGAACTTCTTGCTGTATGCGGGTGACCTCCTACTTCTGTCACCAACAGAGAGAGGCCTACAAGACAGCCTGGAAGTGCTACAGAAAAACATTGCCACATGGGCACTACCAATCAACTCAAGCAAAACAAAAACCATGGTGTTCCAAAGCAAAAACAAAGAGCCCTTCCTTTACATTAGACAACTGCAAACTATGATCAGTATTTATTATTATTATTATTGTATGTGTATATGCAATATTAGTGATGGATCGGGGAGATTGTCATCAAGTTTTTACCAATCATGAATGTAACTTTTATTTACTGTATATCAATTTGATACCATGATTGTAACATTGTGCATATCCTTTATTACATTGTTGCATATCCTTTATTATGTTTATATGTTATTATCAATTATACTTGAATGAAACCTTATTATATTAAATTTTCTATCATGATCCATCTATTGTTGTATCATTCCCACACGTGTGTCATATAAAGTCCCAATTTTCTACTCAATTGATTTTAGTCTTCATTAGACAACTGCACTCTTGATGAAACTAACAGCTAAACTTACCTTGGCCTAGAAATTAACAAATCAGGAAGTTTCAAGCCAGCCATAGAGGCACTAAAAGACAAGGCATGCAGATCCTTTTATGCCAACAGGAGACAGCTATACCACCTAAAACCACCAGTAAGAGTCTGGCTCAGAATATTTGATAGTGTCATCACCCCAATTCTTCTTTATAGCAGTGAAGTTTGGGGTCCGGCCACCTACTCAGACCAATCCTGCCAATAAAGCTTATTTGAATTTGAATTTGAAGGGAGAGAGAGAGAGAGAGAGAGAAAGAGAAAAAGAGAAACAAAGAGAGAGAAAGAGAGAAAAAGAGAAAGAGAGAGAGAGAAAAAGAGAGAGAGGGAGAGAGGGAAAGAAGAGAGAGGGGTGAGAGAGAGAGAGAGAAAAAGAGAGAAAGAGAGAAAGGACGAGAGAGAAAGAAAGAGAGTAGAATAAGAGACTGTGAGAGGGATAAGATAGGCAAACAATAGAAAGGACATCATAGCATAAATAAAAATGAAAGGAAAGAGAACGGGATGAGAGGGGAGAGAAATAAAATGTACAGTACAATTATATTTAACATGAGCACTCTTGTTGGCAGTGTGTATCACAACTATGTTGCAACATAATGCCCATTTCATGCATTGTTTGTCAGTTTGGACAATTTTTCCGTTCATTATTACTGTAATATATGGTATGATATCTGAAAAGAACAGATGTTAAACATTTTATAAAATAGCTTTTGTAGTGCTAGTAAAGCCTTGTAATTAGGAAATGAAACAAAGTTTAAAAGAGATAACAAATATTTGGGTAAAACATTTCAGATAATGGCACTGTAAATAAGAGTCCTAAGGGTGATGGACACATTAGTCAAAGGCACTTTTAAAAAGCCTTTGAAGGGATAAAATTAGAAGCTCCAAGGAATGTGATATCAGTTATTGCTAAAACAACTCAACTGCTAGATGTCATTCTACTAGATGATTCAAGTAAACAGTGCTTTTAATAAGGTTTTTGGGAAAAGTTTTGCAGTGTAAAGCTGGAAATTTAGAAGATCTATGTGACTATCATACATAGTGTGCATAGAAGAGAAAGTCTATCTGTAACAACTCCAGCAAAATATATGCAGTATTCCATCTGAAGAACAGATGATCCAGTATGTGACAATACTGAGCTGAAAAACTCAAATTGCTTGTTCAAGAGTAGAGTTGAGCGGACACCTGGATGTTCGGGTTCAGGTTTTTGTGGAAAAGTTTGGGTTCGGGTTTTGTCTGAACTTGACCCCGGGCCCCAAACTCCATTGAAATCAATGGGGACCCGAACTTTTGGGCACAAAAATGTCTGTAAAAAGTCCTGGAAAATGCTAGAGGGCTGCAAAAGGAAGAAAAGTGGGGGTAAGAGTAGGACAAGTGCCCTACAAAGAAATGGGGATAGGGAAATAACAATAATCTGTCCCTTACAGCAACAGTAGGAACCTGACCCTATAGAACTAGGAGATGATTTTATAACAATAATCTGTCCCTTACAGCAACAGCAGGAACCTAACCCTATAGGAGTAGGCGATGATTTTAGAACAATAATCTGTCCCTTACAGCAACAGTAGGAGCCTGACCCTATAGAACTAGGAGATGATTTTAGAACAATAATATGTCCCTCTAAGCAGTAGACTCTAACTAGTCCAGTCAGATTGTTCTGTAATGCAGGATGAGATGTAATTAGATCTGCAATCTGTCGCTAAAAGCAGTAGTAGTAGTAATCTCTACCTAGTCCACAATTAGATCGTTCTGTAAGGCAGGATGAGATGTTATTAGATCTGCAATCTGTCCCTCACAGCACCAGCAGCATCCTCTCCCTACACTAGCCTGAGAGCATATGACATGCAGCACTACGTGACTCCAGCTCATACAGAGGCTGGGTCACATTATGCACTGGCCAATCACAGCCATGCCATTAGTAGGCATGGCTGTGATGGCTTCTAAGGGCAAACCAGTGAAACACTTGTTGAGTGGCTGCCCTGCAGCTATTCAACAAGCAGGAAAAAAATACCAGAACCCAGAACCCAAACTTTTTCTCAAAAGTTCGGGTTCGGGTCCCGAACACCGCAAAG
>BLSH010296313.1:776311-789625 GCA_018402905.1 Glandirana rugosa
TTGGGTCCTGATCGTTCCATATGAAACGATGAGGACCCAACTTGGGAGAAAACCGAAGTCTTCACGGAACTAAATAATATTTAAACTATATAATATGAATCCGGAGGACAGTCACCATATTAGGAGCGGTGAGTACCGGTGTCTATATATTAGAAGATGCCAATCGTACAGATATCAGTCCTTTACAGTAACATAATTCTCGTAAAGTTAATGGTCTACGAGTTTACTTACCCTTCGAATCGGTGTTTAACCACATCATGATCCATACACAGTCCGAAGACATTCTTAGTATATCTGTGGCTTCCAGTATCCGTAGTTTCAGGTGCTGCACATCTCGTATCTTCACAGCATAGACAATTGCCTTCAGATGACCCCAAAGATAAAAGTCTAAGGGGGTCAGAGCGGGAGATCGTGCGTCTATGTCTATATGATTCTTACAGAAGCCTGACACATACCTAGTACTACACCAATTTGTGGCTAAGCTTCCCATTCATTTGAGCATCTGGTAATTGAAATGCTCTTAATACAATGACATTTCCTGACTATAGACATGCTAACCGTAGAAGATTATATATCTGTGGCCATGAGTGGCGAGGATTATACCACTGACAGGAGGCCTAAGTATAATATATCAAATTTATAATAAATCAAGGCACTTCTGAAGCCAAAAGAGGGTTCAACCCAGGAGTAGCAAAGTATACCTTGCTAGTCCTGGGTTGAACCCCCTTTTGCCTTCAGAACCGCCTTATTTATTCATGGCATAGATTCAACAAGGTGATGGAAATATTCCTCAGAGATTTTGGTCCATATTGACATGATAGTATCAGGCAGTTGATGCAGATTTGTCGACTGTGCATCCATGATGCGAATCTCCCAATCCACCACATTCCAAAGGTGCTCTGTTGAGTTGAGATCTGGTGACTGTGGAGGCCATTGGAGTACAGTGTAGTGCTGGAAGTAGCCATCAGAAGATGGGTACACTAGTCATAAAGGGATGGACATGGCCAGCAACAATAATCAGGTAGGCCGTGGCATTTGAACAATGCACAATTGGTACTAAGGTGCCCAAAGTATGCCAAGAAAATATCCCTCACACCATTACACCACCACCACCAGCCTAAACCGTTGATACAAGACAGGATGGATCCATGCTTTCATGTTGTTTACGCCAAATTCTGACCCTACCATCTGAATGTCGCAGCTGTAACCAAGACTCATTAGACCAAGAACATTTTTCCAATCTTCTATTGTCCAAATTTGGAGAGCCTGTATGAATTGTAGCCTCAGTTTCCTGTTCTTAGCTGACAGGAGTGTCACCCGGTGTGGTGTTCTGCTGCTGTAGTCCATCTGCTTCAAGGTTCGATGTGTTGTGCGTTCAGATATTCTGCATACCTTGGTTGTAATGAGTGGTTATGTGAGTTACTGTTGCCTTTCTATCATCTCGAACCAGTCTGCCTATTTTCCTCTGACCTCTGATATCAACAAGGCATTTTTGTCCACACAACTTCTGCTCACTGGATATTTTCTCTTTTTTGGACCATTCCCTGTAAACCCTAGAGATAGTTGTTTGTGAAAATCCCCATAGATCAGCACTTTTTGAAATACTCAGGCCAGCCCATCTGGCACCAACAACCATGCCACATTCAAAGTCACTTAAATCCCCTTTCTTCCCCATTATGATGCTCGGTTTGAACTTCAGAAAGTCATCTTCACCACGTCTAGATGCCTAAATGCATTGAGTTGCTGCCATGTGATTTGCTGATTAGTAATTTGTGTTACCAAGCAATTGAACAGGTGTACCTAATAAAGTGACCGGTGAATGTATGTATATTATTACCTTCAACTATGAATCAACTAATTTTGATAAGGCACTAACATTAGATATTTTCAAGCACTACTCTATATTATTGTTTTAGTTGAACCCAACATCAACTGTATGTTTGTAGCCAGGAAATATTACTCATTTTATCAATGGGCTTGGTGCAGCACAGACATAGTATTGCTAAAGCGTGGATAATATGCAGCTACATTGCACTTAGTTACAATTGTTATACTCATCTACTACTAAGGTTACAATCTTCAGACTGATACTAAGCCATTAGAGTTGAGCGAACCCGAACTGTAACGTTTTTGAAAAAAAGTTTGGGTTCGGATTCAGGGTTCTGGTATTTTTTTCCCGCTTGTTGAATAGCTGCAGGGCAGCCAATCAACAAGCGTTTCACTGGTTTGCCCTTAGAAGCCATCACAGCCATGCCTACTAATGGCATGGCTGTGATTGGTCAGTGCATCATGTGACCCAGCCTCTGTATGAGCTGGAGTCACGTAGTGCTGCATGTCATATGCTCTCAGGCTAGTGTAGGGATTGGATGCTGCTGGTGCTGTAAGGGACAGATTATTGTTATTTCCCTATCCCCATTTCTTTGTAGGGCACTTGTCCTACTCTTACCCTCCCCTTTCTTCCTTTTCCAGCCCTCTAGCACTTTCCAGGACTTTTTTACAGCCATTTTTGTGCCCAAAAGTTCGGGTCCCCATTGATTGCAATGGGATTCGGGGTCCGGGGTCAAGTTCGGACTGAACCCGAACCCAAACTTTTCCACGAAAACCCGAACCCGAACATCCAGGTGTCCGCTCAACTCTATAAGCCATTACACATTCATGGTGGTAGTATGAGAAAATCCATTTCCTTAAGAAATAAATGCAGGTGTAGGTTCTTTATAGGTCTGAAAGATACAAATTGATATTTATTTTTAGCATTTCTCTAATGTAGCAGGTGTGATTAATCTGACTTCAATACCATTCAATAAGTTTTCTTGTTTCCTATTTAAGAGCACTTTTTACTTAACAATTCTTTTGCTTTAATATGAGAAATACAGACACTGTAAACTTGAAGTTAGACTATGCATATAGAATTGATGTGAGCAATTTTATTATGTGTTACTTGATCAGACGTACAAACAGCTTATAGCACCTAAGTCATGTGTAATAACCATCCAACATCAAAAAGCAACAATCTTTTTGACTTTTACTATTACAGAAAGTGCTCTAAAGAAATGTAGTCACTGCAGGAACTCGAGCAGCAAGAACATGTGAAACAAGATACACTTAAACAAAGGATTCCAAAGCTTTCAGCAAAATGTCCAGGAGAAAAATAATCTCTTAGAAGCCAAGAAATACAGACAGCCCGCTGCTAATATCCATTCTGCTATGTTTAGTGGTCAAAGCTTTTGCAAAGTGATTTAGCATTCCAAGTAAATCAATGGACAAGTTGTTGTGCATGCTCAGTTTTTTGGGTTTCCAATGGGATTTTTTACATCTCTATTTTTTTAAATTAACTTTTTGATGCAAAATACATGCATAGTGCAACTGTACATATATTTTATTTTAAAGTGAGTCACCTTATTTTTTAAATGTCATAGTCTACACAGAGGACTGAAGATTACTTGAAACATGGCTTTAGGTAGATTTCCTCTCCTGTATACTATATAAACATATATATCTGTCAATACTTTACAAAGTACATTTCCATATAACGTGTATCAATTCCGGTCCTAGTAAAGCTTACTTTCCAATGTCCCTTACCAGCCATATGTCACCACACATTCAATAATGTCAATTTAGTTAAAGTCAACCAAGTACTGCTATGTTTCCAGATTGTTGGAGCAAACAAGAGTATCTACAGGGAATGAACAGTAAAGATAATGATACATCACACTAGTTTTTCTAGTCAAGCCCTAGTGATAGCACCAGTGCAATAATTATTAGATCATATCTTCTGGTGTCTATAAGTATGGTCACAGCTAAATGATGGTGGCATTCTATTTGCAGTAAAGATAGACTATGCAAATACTACATAATTACATATTTAGTCTGATTGAAAAATGACACAATTTCATCTAGTTCAACCCACAGGGAAAAAACAAAAAACAAAACACACACACAAATAGAAAACCCATACACAATTCTTTGCCTACAGTTGATCCAGAGGAAGGCAAAAAAATGTTTATTCAATATGACATAAGGTGTATCTTCTTTGTCGGATACAGTGCCTTGCAAAAGTGTCCATACCCCTTGAAATTTTCCACATTTTGCATGTTACAACCAAAAACATAAATGTATTTTATTGGGATTTTATGTGATAGACCAGCACAAAGCGGCACATAATTGTGAAGTGGAAGGAAAATGATAAATGGTTTTCAAACTTTTTTACAAATAAATATGTGAAAAATGTGGCGTGCATTTGTATTCAGCCTCCTTTACTCTGATACCCCTAACTAAAATCTAGTGGATCCAATTGCCTTCAGAAGTCCCCTAATTAGTAAAGAAAGTCCACTTGTGTGTAATTTAACCGCTTGCCGACCGCTGGTCGGCAATTGACGGCGACAGAATGGCTCTGTAAAGCAAATCGCCGTCATACGACGGCGGGCGCGATACAGAGCCATTGTGAGCGCGCGTGCGCCGCCGGAGGCGCGCGCTCACTGTGTTCGGGGGGGGCCAGGGAGCGGGTGCGGCGGCTTTGATTGCCGCCGGCCACCCGCAATGCCCCCCCCGGAGCGAATGAGCGGAGGTCCGTGTATGTAAACACGGACCTCCGCTCTGTGTGAGGGGGAAGGGAAGTGATCACAGCCTTCTCGTACATGAAGGCTGTGACCACTTCCTTTCCCCAGCTAGGCAAGTCCCCCCACAGTAAGAACACGCCCAGGGAACACAGTTAACCCTTAGCGCGCCCCCTGCAGGTTAACCCCTTCACTGCCAATGACATTTACACAGTAATCAGTGCATTTTTATAGCACTGATCGCTGTATAAATGCCAATGGTCCCAAAAAAGTGTCAAAATGGTCCGCCATGTCCGCTGAAATATTGCAGTACCGCAAAAAATCGCAGATCGCCGCCATTTTTAGTAAAAAATAAAAAAAAATTAAAAACCCCAAAAATGAATTCTCATCATCCGTAAACGCGACCACTTTTGTGCAAACCAATCAATAAACGCCGATTGCGATTTTTTTTATCGCAAATATGAGGAAGAATATAAATCGCCCAAAAACGGTGAAAAAAAATGTTTTTTTATATTTTTTTTTTGGATTTGTATTTTAGGAAAAAGTAAGAAATTTGGTTTTTTTTGCAAAATTGTCGCTCTTCTTTTGTTTATAGCGGCGATCAGAAATGACGCAGAGGGGATCAAATACCACCAAAAGAAATCTCTATTTGTGGGAAAAAAAGGACGCAAATTTCGTTTGGGTACAACGTCGCACGACCGCGCAATTGTCAGTTAAAGCGACGCAGCGCCAAATGGCAAAAAGGGCTCCGGTCCTAAAGCTGGAAATCCTTCCGGTCCTTAAGTGGTTAATTTCAGTATAAATACAGCTGTTCTGTGAAGCCTTCAGATGTTTGTTAGAGAACCATAGCGAACAAACAGCATAACGGAGGCCAAGGAATACACCAGACAGGTCAGGGATAAAGTTGTGGAGCAGTTTAAAGCAGGGTTAGGTTATAAAAAAATATCCCAAGCTTGTTCAATCCATCATCCGAAAATAGAAAAAGTATGGCACAACTGCAAACCTACAAAGACATGGTCATTCACCTGAACTGACTGGGGCTGGGCAAGGAGAGCATTAATCAGAGAAGCAGCTAAGAGGCCGTTGGTAACTCTGGAGGAGCTGTAGAGATCCACAGCTCAGTTGGGATAATCTGTCCACAGGACTACTATTAGTCGTGCACTCCACAAATCTGGCCTTTATGGAAGAGTGGCAAGAAGAAAGCCATTGTTGAAAGAAAGCCATAAGAAGTCCTGTTTGCAGTTTTTGAGAAGCCATGTGAGGGACACAGAAAACATGTGGAAGAAGGTGCTCTGGTGAGGTTAGACCAAAATTGAAATGTTTAGCCTAAAAGGAAAACGCTATATATGGCGGGAAAACTAACACTGCACATCACCCTGAATACACCATCTGCCACATGAAACATGGTGGTGGCAGCATCACGTTGTGGGTATGCTTTTCTTCAGCAGGTACAGGGAAGCTGGTCAGAGTTGATGGGAAGATGGAGGGAGCCAAATACAGGGCAATTTTAGAAGAAAACCTGTTAGAGTCTGCAAACGACTCAAGACTAGGACGGAGGTTCACCTTCCAGCAGGACAATGACCCTAAACATACAGCCAGAGCTACAATGGAATGGTTTAGATCAAAGCATATTTATGTGTTACACTGGCTCAGTCAAAGTCCAAACCTAAATCCAATGGAGAATATGTGGCAAGACTTGAAAATTGCTGTTCACTGATGCTTTCCATCCAATCTGACAAAGGTTGAGCTATTTTGCAAAGAAGAATGGGCAACAATGTAACTCTCTAGATGTGCAAAGCTGACAGAGACATTCCCAAAAAGACTTGCAAGTCATTTCAGCGAAAGGTGGTTCTACAAAGTATTGACTCAGGGGGGCTGAATACAAATGCATGCCACGCTTTTCACATATTTATTTGAAAAAAAAAAAAAATTGAAAACCATTTATCAATTTCCTTCCACTTCACAATAATGTGACACGTTGGGGGAGATTTACTAAAACTGGTACACACAGAATCTGGTACACCTGTGCATGGTAGCCAATCAGCTTCTAACTTCCGCTTGTTCAATTAAGCTTTAACAATACAACAACCTCAAAGCTGATTGGTTGCCATGCACAGCTGCACCAGATTCTGTGTGCACCAATTTTAGTACATCTCCCCTTATGTGTTGGTGTATCACATAAAATCCCAATAAAATATATTTACCTTTTTGGTAGTAACATGACAAGATGTGGAAAATTTCAAAGGGTATGAATACTATTGCAAGGCACTGTATGTGAGTATGATAGTGGCTTTTATCAACTATTTATATTAATCTTCATCTAAATAGATGCTTAATCATATATATTATGCTGTCAGTATCTAACCAAGCTGAGACTTGCAATATTGTAAAGCTGGCAGATACCTGAAGGGTGTTGGTAGGTACTTAGGTGTTCCTATAGGCTGAAGAATGATAAACAGTTCCTAGCAAGACTTATGAACTTGCTTTCATACAGCAGGAAGCTTGAGTCAACAAACTAATATCAATGGGATGACACACACAAGCTGCAGTAAAACATAACCAATATACGGTATATATACAAAAGCATAGTGAGGACGGAAGGAAAGAGTTTAGAGTAAGGTGATGGAACATTTGTGGAGTGTGAGACCATTTATTGGTAAGTATCTTTCTGTCTGGAGACAAATGTATTCCTATATTAAATTATTTGGACAGCATGCTGATCATTTCTTCAAATATATATAGTGCATTTCTTTAAAAGGGATATTTATATGTAGAAGATCTTTTTAGGTCAATAATCTCATATAACAGTGGGGGTTTCTGTGTCTGAAGGGCTTATGATATACATCAGCTACATACAACATGTGTATTCTACTTTATCATAACATCTTAAGTGATGAGGTTGCAGTTATCTTTCAGACAAAGAAAAAAATGTCCACCTTTGCCTTTTACATAGTGGGCCACATACACTCAAACATCAAAATGAAATGATCAGTGTATTTTCTTCAAGCTCACAAAATACTGAGACCCAAGATAAAACGTAACCACTTCAGCCCCGGAAGGATTTCCCATGTTAGGACCAGAGCACTTTTTGCGATTCGGCACGGTGTTGCTTTAACTGACAATTGCGCAGTCATGCAACGTTGTACCCAAACAAAATTTGCGTCTTTTTTTCCCACAAATAGAGCTTTCTTTTGGTGGTATATTATCCCCTAGGCGTCATTTATGATCACCGCTATAAACAAAAAAGAGCAACAATTTTGCAATAAAAACAATTTCTTACTTTTTGCTAAAATACAAATCCAAATAAAAAATATAAAAAAACAAATGTATTCATTGGTTTTGGCTGATTTATATGCTTCCTAATATTTTTTGTAAAAAAAATCACAATCAGCGTTTATTGATTGGTTTGCGCAAAAGTTGACGCGTTTCTGGCGTTTTTACAATTTTTTTTTTTCTGGTAATGGCGGCGATCTGCGATTTTTATTGGGACTTTGATATTGGGGCAGACATGTTGGCAATTTTTGACACTTTTTTGGGACCAATGACATTTATACAGCGATCAGAAATTTAAATATCCACTGATTACTGTGTAAATGTCATTGGCAGTGAAGGGGTTAACCTGGGGGGCGCTCTAGGTGTTAACTGTGTTCCCTGGGTGTGTTCTAACTGTGAGGGGGCTGGGCTGTCAGGGGCATAAGAGATCTAACTGTTCCTAGTGACAGGGATCAGTAGATGCTGCCTGACAGCGTGGGGAACTGCCATGTTTGCATCGGTGGTTCCTCGTTTTTCATCTGTAGCAAGCAATCGCAGCTCGCCGGCGGACATTGGTTCCGCCCGAGCCACAGACACACTCCTGCATTCGCACAAGCCACTGTTTAAATACGGCGATTCGCGGGACGCTGCCCCTCTGTACGCAAGCCGGTCGGGAAGCGGTTAAAGAATATGTAAACCCAACATTTCCTATTCCTGATATGTGCCTGCTGTACCATGTACTTGTATGAAAAAGTATACTGTTCTCTTTGAATTGCTTCCTTTGTGTGAAATCCCTGGTGCTGTATCATTTACTTGTATGAGAAAGTTTCCTGTTCTCTTTGTATCGCATTACTGTGTGAAATCCCTGGTGTTCCTGCCAGTCCTTCTGCTGTCCTGACACACACCCCCATTCAGATCTGCCTGTCAATTTTCCAGGCAAACCGGAATCGGACATTGCAGTCTACTCTATGGAGCAGTGGACATCAGCAGACACATGTCCGCTGATACCCATTGCCATCCGATCCGATCCACAAAAACCAGACGGTTGATGGTCCTATTTTCCATCCATTTGGCAGATCACATAGGATCAAATGGAAAGGGACAGGCAATAATTTCAATCCGATTTCCACATACAGCAGAGCGGGACTCTGTCTGTGTCCACTCTGCACAGTGAGCCATGGGCCTGTCATCCCCTACTCAATGGAGATCAGTGGAGCAATCCCCCGCCGAGCAAGCAGAACCCGCCAGACAGAGGCACCCGTGTGAAAGGGGCCTTTCACTTGCAAGATCAGTGTACTGCTCCTTCTCCTCCCTTAGCTCTTATGCAGCTGAGATCAATATGATCACTTATAAAAAAGAGACAAAACAGGTTTTTATAATGTTTTTTTAAATCATTACACAAATGTTTTGCCTTCCATTTATATTTTAACCACTTCAGCCCCAGAAGGATTTTTCCCCTTAATGACAAGGCCACTTTTTGCGATACAGCTTTTTTGTTTAGCTGACAATCGCGTGGTCACACGACGTTGTACCCAAATACAGTTTATGTCCTTTTTTGCCCCACAAATAGAGCTTTGTTTTGGTGATCACCTCTGCGGTTTTTATTTTTTGCGCTATGAACAAAAAAAGAGCGACAATTTTGGAAAAAAAAAAACAACATTTTTTATTTTCTGCTATTAACCACTTCCTTACTGGGCACTTAAACCCCCCTCCTGCCCGAACCAATTTTCAGTTTTCAGTGCTGTCGCTCTTTGAATGACAATTGCGCGGTCGTGCGACGTTGTACCCAAACAAAATTTGCGTCCTTTTTTTCCCACAAATAGAGCTTTCTTTTGGTGGTATTTGATCCCCTCTGCGTCATTTCTGATCGCCGCTATAAACAAAAAAAGAGCGACAATTTTGAAAAAAAAAACAATATTTTTTACTTTTTGCTATAATAAATATCCAAAAATAAAAAATAAAAAAACAAATTTATTCATCAGTTTTGACTGATTTATATTCTTCTACATATTTTTGGTAAAAAAAATCGCAATCGGCGTTTATTGATTGGGTTGCGCAAAAGTTATAGCGCCTACAAACTATGGACATTGATTTATGGCGTTTTTATTTATTTATTTTTTTTTACTGGTAATGGCGGCGATCTGCGATTTTTATCGGGACTGCGATATCGGGGCGGACATGTCGGACGTTTTTGGCACATTTTTGGGACCAATGACATTTATACAGCGATCAGAAATTTAAATGTCCACTGATTACTGTGTAAATGTCATTGGCAGTGAAGGGGTTAACCAGCAGGGGGCAGTGAAGGGGTTAACAATGTTCCCTGGGTGTGTTCTAACTGTGACTGTGACAGGGATCAGTAGATCTGTTATGTCCCCTGTCAAAGAACGGGGAACCGCCGTGTTTACTTCGGCGGTTCCCCGTTCCTCCTCTCTGAAGGGAGATCGCGGGTCTCCGGCGGACATCGGGTCCGCCCGACCCGCGGGCACGCTCCCACGGGCGCGAGCGGCGCGTGCACGTGCCGCTCGCGCCCGCGGGAGCGCGCCCAGCACAAGCCAAATGGGAGGACGTCTATTGACTTCCTCCCGGCATTTTAGAGCCGCGCTGTAGCCGTCATTCGGCTATAGCGCGGGCGGGAGGAGGTTAAACACAACCAATAAAAATTGTTTTTTTTTTTGAAAAGTATTTTTATTAATCTCAAAATGTAAATTTGTACAAACGAGAATAAATGCATATATGAAGGACATGTCGTTATATTACGATTAACAATTACAGTCACAATGCAGATAAAACATTTTCACTAGAGGAAGTTGGGCTTGCAGGTTCAAACTTACACATATGGGTCTAAAAGAGAGAATGGAGTATAAAACAGTTTGCATCGAGATGTTTCTTTTGCCAAGATCATATCTACTTTCTATGTATAAAGGAAGGAGAAAGGCTTATGAAACATGAGAGGGTTGTTAAAAGGGGTCCTGGCATCCCTGCGAGGGTATACCCAGGGGGTCCCACTATGTCCCGCCCCTGTCCTGCCACCCCAGTGGGATCATATTGTGACCCGGGCGAGGGCGGGCGCGGGCGGGTACCCCCTTAGGGAACAAGAAAGCTGCTAAAAGGGGGAGTGAGAAGGGGATGGTTAAGGGAAGTCTGCGAGGACTTAGAGATGAAGGGTAGATGTATTGAACCTGCAGCCACTTGCTAAACAACTAGGATATGCTAGCTGAAATTTGTAACCATATAGAGAGGGTAAGGAGGGGAAAAAGGAGGGAGAGTGGAGAAGAAGGGAATATTAGGTGAAAGAAGAAAAAGAGGAAAGAAGAAATAGGAGAGAGATAAGGGTAAAGGTAGGAGTCTGGATGGGTATAACCTAGAGTAGATATAGACTACAGGTTAGGCGATATAATCTGGATGAGGATGAGTTGAGCGGGTAATGTAAGCCCGCCAGGGTTCCCATATTTTATCAAATGAACTAGATCTTCCTAGTATAGAGCATGCAATTTTCTCTTGTGCCATAATCCAAGAGATCTTGTTTTTCGCTGAGGAGAAAGAAACTTTGGGTTTTTTCCATGCCCTAGCAATTGAGCTCTTGGCTCCCAATAGAATATGGTGAATTAGGGCCTGTGAGTGTTTAGGGATGCCTTGGATCCTATGATTGAGCAATGCTATAAATGGGTCCTGATTTAGGGGAACTCCTGTTATTCTACGTATTAGGTTAAATATTTGATTCCAAAAAGGCCTAATTCTGGGGCATTGCCAGAATGTGTGGAGAATAGTGCCCATGTGACCGCAACCTCTATAACAAAGGGGAGAAGTATTCGGGAATGTTTTGGCAAGACGTGTGGGAACCAGATACCAACGTGTTATAACTTTAAGGCCTGCTTCAATTAAGCTAACATTATGTACACCCTTGAATGCACGTGAAACGTTATTGTGCCAAGTTTCCAGGTCCCAAGAGAAATCCAGGTCCCTTTCCCAGTCTTGCATGAATTTTGATTTATCAAGGTGTTCTGCCAGTGCGGCATAAATGAGAGATATGCCCCCTTTGATGTCAGTGGCTGCTGCACACCACCTCTCATAAGGTGTCACCGATAGTGGCAATGACCCTGAAGGAGTAAAGGAGTGTAGGAAATGAGAAATTTGAGTGAACCTAAAGCTTTCGGCTTGAGGCATTTCTAGTTTATTGAGGCAATGTTCCTTGGAGATAGGGCCTGAGGCGTTTAGGAAGTGGCCTATACGGAAGAGCCCTTTATTCAACCACCACCTGAAGGCTCGAATGTTTTCCCCTGGGGGGAACTTAGGGTTATGAAATATGTGGCTAAGTGGGTGCCAAGGCGAGGCTATCCTGGGGGATTTATAGAGAGTGTCGCATAAGTTGATGGAATGAGATAGTGTTGGGGAGAGAATCGCTGGTCGCCTTTTGCGTGGACACCAGCAGAGGTAATCTAAAGTGAATCCGGGGGTTGCCTGGCGCTCGATTGCGACCCAATCTGGTTTTGAAGCTCTAGAATAAATGACGGAAAACTGTGTGAGTTGTGCAGATTGGTAGTAAAGCCAAAGGTTGGGGAGGCCTAGGCCTCCGCAACGTTTTGGTCTGTAGAGAGTTTGCTTAGAGAATCTGTGGCCTGATTTCCCCCAGATGAATTTGATGATGGAGGATTCTAGTGAGGCTAGATGAGCTTTAGGGATCGGGATGGGAAGAGATCTAAAAAGATAGAGAATCCTTGGGAGTAGTGTCATTTTTACTGCATTCAGTCTAGCAAGCCAGGGGAGATTATATTGAGTCCAGGTGTTCAGATCCGCCTGGAGTTTCTTGAACGCCCGAGGGTAATTATGTTTATAGAGATAATCTGTAGTAGAGGTGAGGTGGATACCAAGGTAGGGGATGGAGGTTTCTTGCCATATGAAGGGAAAGTGGCTTTTGAGATTTTCGGCTAGTGGGGGGGGGGAGTTGAGATATTGAGGGCCATGGATTTGGAGAGGTTTATTTGAAGGCCCGATGCTTTTTCGAAGTGAGCTAACAGTTGCATAATATTAGGTAAAGTGATGAGCGGAAATGTGACAAAGAGAAGTAAATCATCGGCAAATAGGGCACATCTGTGCTCAGAGTCACCGCAACGAACCCCGTGAATGTCAGGATGTGTTCTGACTGCAATGGCAAGGGACTCAATTGCTATTGCAAAGAGAAGGGGGGACAGAGGGCATCCCTGTCTGGTCCCCTTCTCTATGGGGAAAGAGTCGGAGTAATATCCCTGAAACCTGACCTTAGCTCTGGGATAAGAATAGAGGCTACTGATGGTGTTAAGAAATCTAGGGCCGAACCCCCATTTTTCAAGGGCTGCAAATAGGTATGTCCAGGAGACCGAGTCAAAGGCCTTCTGGATGTCAATAGAGAGGAGGAGACCCTTCTGTGAGGCCCCCCCTCCCAGCCGGATCTCATTATTGAGACCAAGTCAATCGCCCTCCTTATCTGGTCTGGGCCTTGGCGGCCAGGGATGAACCCAGCCTGATCTCT
>BLSH010296313.1:789635-800103 GCA_018402905.1 Glandirana rugosa
GTATGGATAAACGTCGGGAACTTTTTACCCCCAAGCCGGGATCTAAAGAATTGTGGTAGTCATCGGAGATAAGAATAGGGTCTCGATTCCAGTCCAAAGTCCCTATAATGAGGCTGAGAAAGGGGTATCTCTTCCCCTGGTCTGTCCCTACGGGAGACAGGGGGGAAGAGAAACGTTATCGTTAACTCAGGGAACGGTAACGTCAGTCTTGTGTAGGACTGTAAGTGCCCCAAGCAACGCCACTGAGACTCGTGTCTACACGGGATAAACGGCTACTAAATGAAGAGAAACAGTGTAAAGGCGAGTAGTGAAATGAATTGCTATTGCAAAGAGAAGGGGGGACAGAGGGCATCCCTGTCTGGTCCCCTTCTCTATGGGGAAAGAGTCGGAGTAATATCCCTGAAACCTGACCTTAGCTCTGGGATAAGAATAGAGGCTACTGATGGTGTTAAGAAATCTAGGGCCGAACCCCCATTTTTCAAGGGCTGCAAATAGGTATGTCCAGGAGACCGAGTCAAAGGCCTTCTGGATGTCAATAGAGAGGAGGAGACCCTTCTGTGAGGCCCCCCCTCCCAGCCGGATCTCATTATTGAGACCAAGTCAATCGCCCTCCTTATCTGGTCTGGGCCTTGGCGGCCAGGGATGAACCCAGCCTGATCTCTATGAACGTAGGAACTTATAAAGGAAGATAACCTGTTAGAGAATATTTTAGTTAGAATTTTCAAATCGTTATTTATTAGTGAGATTGGTCTATAATTAGCCACCTCACTTGGATCCTTCCCTGGTTTGGGTATCACAGATATATAGGCTAAGTTAGAATCCGAGTCAAGAGCATGTCCATTGGACAGGGAGTTAAAATATCGGGCCATATAGGGAGCTAATGTTTTAGAGAAAGCCTTATAGTATCCCAGCGAGAATCCATCCGGACCAGGTGCCGAGCCCGTGCGGGATTCGCTGATAGCCAGAAGAATATCTTCTTCGGTAACCTGGGCCTCAAGGAGCTCCCTATGGGATGTAGATAGTGTAGGGATTGGGATGCTATCGAGGAAATTGTTGTGACCGGGACTGGGCTCCGGGTTATTTCTAGTGTATAGGTTTGTATAAAAGGACTGGAATGTTTTTATAATTTTAGTAGGATCTTGTGAGAGGTGTCCCTTTGAGATTTTGATTTTAGGAACCAACATAATTTTATATTTGGGAGTGAGCTTAGCTGCCAGATATGGGCCAATTTTACCACCAGTTAGGTAGAAACGTCCCGATTGCCAACTAAGACGCTTTTGGGCTGAGGTTGTCAAGGCTAAATTCAAGGCTGCCTTGGCAGCATTCAAACCAGCTAGAGTGTCGGGGGAGGGTTTCTTTTTGTGGGATCGGCTCGCTTTTTTGAGGTCCTGCTTGAGAGTTGTTATTGTCGATTTATGTTCCTTTTTAATCTGGCTGGCCAGTTGGATAAATTTACCTCTCAGGACGGCCTTGTGGGCGTTCCAGAGGGTTCTCGGGGATATGTCTTGTGTGTTATTCAAGGTGAAGTAATTTTTAATTTCGTTTTCAATCTGTGAACACCTAATAGGGTCGGACAATATAGATTCATTTAGTCTCTAAGGAGGAAAGGTGGAGTATTGGGGGGTGCTTAGGAGATTGATCACTACCATAGAATGGTCAGGCCATGGGGTATCAATTATTGAGGCGTAGGAGAGCGAAGGAGTTAAAGAGGAGGGTATAAAGATATGATCTATTCTCGCGTGGGACTTATGTGGGGCGGAATAGTGTGTATATTCCCTGGCGCTTGGGTTATATTCCCTCCAGGCGTCAATGAGGCCGAGGGAAAATAGCAGTTTGGCAATTCGGGTGCTACGGTTGGGTGGTCTTTTCATCATATGGGTACCATTGTGTAACAGCGAGAGAATAGGGTCAAAGGGAGTATTGGAGTCACCTCCCATGATTATCTTTCCCTCGAGATGGGGGCTTAAAGAGTTAAGCATTGAAGAAAAGAATGAAAACTAATTCTGGTTTAGGGAATAATAGGAAATTAAGGAATAGAGGGAGCCATTAATTTGTCCCTTAACTAGGATAAATCTCCCCTCCCGATCCCTGATAGTTTGTACATGGGAAAATGATAACCGTTTGGAGAGAAGGATTGCTACCCCCCTCTTCTTCGAGTCTGCATTTGACAAGAAGAAGGTGGGGTATTTGCGGTGTAGGAAATTCGGGTGGAATTTGGTGTTAAAGTGTGTCTCCTGTAGGAGTACAATATCAATGTTTCTACTTGCGTAGTAATGGAGCGCTTTATGTCTTTTCGTGGGGGAATTGAGGCCCTGAGTGTTGTGGGATGCCACCTTGATAACAGGTTGTGAGAGGTCGTGTGGAGCCATCATCGGTTAGTAAAATATAGTAGATCGACTAGGAAAGGGCTTACCTGGATTCTCAGAGTGGGCCCTGGAGCCGATTGCGGTAGATTATCATCACCTGGTAAATATCTCTTTGGGATGGGCTGGGCCCATCCAGACTCCTGGGGAGAGAAAATGAAAAAGGTATGTATAAATAAAGGAAGAGAGGGGGGAACAAAAGGAAAAAGAGAGGGAGACATGAGGGGGGACAGGGACAATTGGGGAATTCCAACCAAGGCATCCCTAAGTAGTCTGGGATAAGGAGATCTTCCCAGTCCTACTAGGTCTCTTAAAAAGGGAAAACTAAGCAAGAGGCAATCCGGGATGGATTGCAGTCCTGTCCGAGTCAGTGAGTACTCTTGCTCTCTGAGTCACGACAGGGGGGAGGCGAGCGTAACCGCTCCAGCCTACCGACACCAACTAATCACCTGGGGGAGGTCCTCAGGAGCCCCCAGATGATTAGGTATATTCAAAAACAAATTTAGGTGCGAAACCAACAAATAAGAAAACATAGCAATTTTAGAACTTGTATAAAAACTGAAGACATTGTAAGCAGTGAGAGCCTGAAAGACTGTCATGCCTGCAATGAGAGGTAGCCCGTAAGGCTAAACAGTTTCAGATCTTGAATCCCCCGCGGGGTAGGGGAGTAGGGAGATTATCTTCCCAATGGAGGGTGAATAGGAGAGTATTGCTCTCAAAGTCGCAAAGTTCATCCCTGTGGTGGTTGATCACGTTGTCTATTGGCTTGCTGCTTGTTCCAGATTGGGGTTATGGGGCTGCCCGGTGGCGGTCTCTTGGAGGATCCTGGACGTGCTAAGATTGGGGGTGGATTAAGTTCTTGGGATATGAGGCCCAGTTGTAGAAGGATGCGTTCACCATCTTGGAAGTTTACGAAGCCATGGGATTTGTTTTGATATTGGAATACCAGGCGGAATGGGAATGTCCATTTGTATTTAATGTCTTTCTTTATGAGGACTTCAAGCAAGGGTTTCAGGTTCCTTCTTTTTTGGATGGTTGTTGGAGAGAGATCAGCATATAGCTGAATTGGGTGGCCTTGAAAGTGGAGTGGTGCTGTTTCTCTGGCTTTTCTGAGGGCCTCCTCTCGCACAGTGAAGAAATGTGGTTTAACGATAATATCACGGGGTAAACCATCTTGACGAGGCGGGGTAAGTGCTCTGTGGGCCCTGTCAATCTCGAGTTTAATATCAGAGATACCTGGAAGTAAGTCAGTGAGTAGAGCTTTGACCACTTTCTGGGAGTCCTTGAATGTTTCAGGGAGCCCCCTGATACGAAAGTTGCACCTCCTGTTACGATTTTCGAGATCCTCCAATTTGGCCAGGGCTGAGTCTAGTTGTTCCTGGAGAGACTGGATGCAAAAATAATTTTGGTTGGTTTTTGCAATAGTGGAGTCCACTGCCTGCTCCAGGGTATCAATTCTGGAGCCTAAGCTTTGGAGATCCATTTTGATTGTCTCTGTGATCTGCGTTGCTTGTTGAGCTAGTCCTGATGCGAGCATATCTGAGAATTTGGATAAAAGTAAAGTCATATCTGATGTCCCTCCCGGGACCGGGGAGCTTGGGGTGGATAGCCCTGAGAGTGGAAGCGGGCTGTTTGGTAATGGGGATTGCATTGAAGTCTGCATTGCTTCCTCCATAGCATGTCTCAAGAGAGATTCTGTGGATGCTGGCGACACCTCCAGAGTGTGGCCATTTACTGTTGGGGAGAGGGGAAGCCTGCGACCCTCAGGAGTGTCTGGTGGGAGGTCTGCTGCAGCTGGGAACCCTCCGAATCCAGCATGAGGAGAAGGCGCCGTCGCGGCCGCCATCTTGGAGTGGTCTGGGGCCTTCAGGCCGAATGATAGTTTACGGTTTATCTCCTTCTTTTTCCGTTCCTTCCACGGGGGATCCAGCTTATCAGGCTGTCGGATGGTTAGGGAGAGCTGCCGTGTGCTGTCACCACGCCAATGGCTGCTTGGTGTCGGTCTGTGGCTGGAGCGGGTCGGAGCTCCCGTCTAGAGCGTCTGTATGGGAAGCCGGCGCATGCGCACTCGAACCAATTAAAAATTTTAAAATCTAATTTCTTCATCAATTTCGGTCAATTAGTATTCTGCTACATATTTTTGGTAAAAACCCAATAAGCACATATTGATTGGTTTGCACAAAAAATTGAAGACCCGACGGTCACGGACATTCTGGAGTGCGCACACCAGGGGGCGCGCAGGAAGCGTGATTCTGGGAGGATGTCATTTTACACCCTTCTAGAATTATCTGACTGTGCTGTAGCTGTCATTCGGCTATGGCCCCGTCAGTAAGTGGTTAAATGTGTGTACTCCCCTAACACAAGGCACATTAACATATGTTAAACCCTAACTCTGGGCAAATAAAAATATATCCCTTGCAGTCAGGCTCTGCCTACACTGCAATGGTTGTGTAATTGCTTGTTTATGTCTAGAGGAACAATAAAACTACCCAATCCTCCATTATATGCGTATATAATAAGTGATATTCAGCATAGATTCAAAAAAAAAAAATTTGAGGTTGTCAAGCAAATCTACTTTCTTTTCATAAGGAAGTAAGCAAACTTAGACAAAGGAGTGGCTGTGGATATAGTATACCAGGTAAGACAAATTTGAACGAGAGACCTCTGGGTGGTAATGCAGACACTCGTTAACCCTAAATGTACAAAAGTTCCAAGTCCCTATATTAGCTCAAAGAATGCATTCTTTGAGCTGATATAGTATACTTGGACTCTACAAAATTGTTTGACGCGGTTCCCCACACACAGCTAACATGTAAATTAAGGTCTATAGGTTTCGAAAATACATTTTAACAAATAATAGAAAACTGGCCTAAAGACTGTATTCAGAGAATAGTGATCAATAATTCAAACACCAAATGGTCTAAGGTTTTAAGAAGTGAATCTCAAGGTTCAGTGTTGGGACCTTTATAACCTATAAATGATGTAGAGTTTGTGATTAAAGTACCATTTCTGTGCTTATAGATGACAACAAGTTGTATAGTAGAATAAAGCCTTTATGGGATGTCTCTAAGTCACAAGCAGACCTTAAATAATATGTAAACCCAACATTTCCAATTCCTGATATGTGCCTGCTGGACCATGTACTTGTATGAAAAAGTATCCTTTCCTCTTTATATTGCTTCCTTTGTGTGAATTACTCGGTGATCCTACTAGTCGCTATGCTTTCCTATCCAAATTTGACCACACTAGGCCTGGGAGCACAGAGTGGTCAGGTTTATGGCTGTGCTGGGAACTCAGCCTCCTCTTCTTTGGATCAGATCAGTGTTCAGACTTGCCCTGACACACCCCTCCTGCACAGTCATTCACTGGGAAGATGAGTGTGCTGCTGTTTCTCCTCTGCAAGCTCTCTGAACTCCTTATGTAGCTTAGGGTATGTGATCACTTATTTAAAAATGGAAAATGTATTTATAATGTTTGTTATATGTATACACAACTGTTTTGCCTTTCATTTCTATTTTAAACTTAATGGGTTGTTTTACAAAATTAAGGTTTATATATACTTTAATGCACTATTTGACTGGACAACTAGGTGGCAAATGAGGTTTAATGTTAAAGTGATTGTAAAGTCTTGTTTTTTTTAAAAATAACAAACATGTAATACTTACCTCCTCTGTGCAGTTAACTTTGCACAGAGCAGCCCAAATCCTCCTCTTCTAGGGTCACTCTTCGGTGCTCCTGCCCCCTCCCTACTGTTGAGTGCCCCCACAGCAAGCAGTTTGCTGTGGGGGCACCCGAGCCGAGTCACAGCTCCCTGTGTCCATTCAGACATGGAGCCCGAACCCGGCCCTGCCCCCTCTCTCTTCTGATTGGTTAACTAACTTTGATTGACAGCCATGGGAGCCAATGGCACCACTGCTGTGTCTCAGCCAATCAGGAGGAGAGTCCCAGATGGCTAAGACACTTGTGGACATTGCTGAAGCGAGATGGGGTTCAGGTAAGTAATTAGGGGGTGCTGGGGGGCTGCTACACACAGGTTTTTTTTATCTTAGTGCATACAATGCATTAAGATAAAAAAAAGTCTGCCTTTACAACTCCTTTAAGTAATTTAAAGTTTTGCACTTGGTGGCTATGAAAATGCATGCATCATACATTCTAAGGGGAGTAGGGTGTGCTGGTGGACTTCATAGCAGTTTCTTGGCATGCTATTAGCATTTTTTGCAGTCTTGTTCATAGCTTAAATTGGAGTTCCACCCCAAAGTGGAACCTCCACTTATTTGCTCCCCCTCCCCCTGTGCCACATTTGGCACCTTTCGGGGGAGGGAGGAACGGAGACGTGGTTTTGACAGGTCCTCGTCCCCACTTCCTGGAGGTGGCCCTCTCCTTCCTCCGCCTTCAGGCCAATTAGAAAGCGCAGTGCGCTTCACGCATGCATAGTAGGGAACCGGCTGTGCAGCCGTAAGGCTTCACTGCTGGTTTTCTTTAGTGGAGATGGTGGCGGCAGCACCCAAGAGCCCATCCAAAAATTGGCTGGGATGCCGACATTGTGAGCTCCCTGGACAGGTAATTGTCCATATATTAAAAGTCAGCAGCTACAGTCTGTGTACCTGTGACTTCTATTTTTTTTTTTCCTCAGGCTGGAACTCCTCTTTAAATTCACATGTAAAAAGTTATGGGGACTCATATAGGGGAAAAACTATATGTAAACACTTGTTATCCCAGTTTTGCTTAATGTAATATGCAAAAATGCATTTAAAAGTGAATGTACATTTTAAAACGATAGATGTTAATTAAAATTAAGGCTGGATTCCCACCAGCCAAGTGCGAATTCCAGCCTGTTTGCTGCTGAGAATGAATGGAGCCGCCATTTCGGCGGCTCCTGTTCATTCTCACAGAGCAGCAGCTGCCTGGGGAGGGAAGGGAGAGGGAGGGAAGGAAGTGTCGCGAGCAGGGGGAAAGATCCTCGTTCAGTGTGGAACACATGTGTTCTCATTGAACTAAATAGGCTGCAAATTTGCACCCCACTGCACAGAAAATGCACACATTTTCTGTACAATGCAGAGTGCGAATGCACCGCACCCATGTGAACATGACACATTGAAAATAATGTGTTTTCAAGTGCCATGTGAATGCCGCATTCAATTTACATAGGTGTGAACCCAGCCTAAATGTGTATGAGTGAAGGAATTTTTGGTCAGCCAAAAATATATACCAGACTATATGTCTGAAATTTTAGTGGATAAAGCAAAATTGGACCATGTAATAACATTAATGTATTTGCCTGTTTGGAGACCTTGCACCAGGAAAAATGTAACTTAAAGAATAACAAAAGGCAAAACTTTTTTTTAGTTTTGGATAGAGTGGAGATGGATTAGAACACCTGTCAGTTTTCATTGCTGTCTGTGCCCCTGCTAGGGAGATTCACCCCTCTATTTGTCCTGTTTACCATTATCATTGAAAGTGAAAGTAAAAGAAAACCCAAATGTTGGGTTGTCCCCAGAAAAGTAATAGAGGGGAAATCTTCCAATGCTGCCCTGTGGGACCCCAAGGAATTTCCTTAATTTGCAGAGATTTCCTTTCACTTCCTGTTTGGCTATGGGATAAGAAGTGAAGGGAAATCTATGCAAGGGGACACAGATAGTGAAAAAAAATCTGACAGGGGTTATAACCCTCCCTCTATCCAAAATGAAGAAAAAAGTTTTGCCTATAGTTCTACTTTAAGCCTCTTTATAATTACCTAAAAATGACAGATTTTAGGAGAAGATTTAATTTCATGGTGATTTGTCTTTTTCTCCCCTATTTAATCTCCCTGTAACCCATGGCATGCAAAATACAACAGAATAGTTTTCAATACAGAATATTGAAACTCACATAGAGTACTGGATGTTATTCTTCCTGCACAATTCAGTAGCTGGATTTGTGGATGAGATGAAAAGGTCTTATGCTCTTTTGCAAAAGACTTGTGAAACAATCACATGTGGGGTTTTACATTCAAATACACTAAAGGATCCCCGGAGAAAGGTATAGAGTTGGAAATTGCACTGGAATTTTAGTAAGGGAACTAAAAGAGAGGTACTCAGCCCCAAGGTGTGAAAATTGGCAAGCTTCCGTCATGGAAAAAACACAAGTAATAACAAGTGAAACTGAATAGGAGTTAAGCTTGACTGCCAAGTACTGCAGTTCAACACCTCTGTTACTTTGGACTGCTAGAAACCATTTACGGCATCAATGCACTGCAATAGATATATTAATATATTGCATTACGCACATAGATATTCAAAATAACACATACACAAACGCATACACTCTATATTCATATATACACATGGTAAGTACTACATTACAGAGACATTGTACTGTATAATTCCCTTGTGACCATGCAATATCGTTTTCAGACAGTTAAACAAAGAGAAAGGGAACATGTTGCTAAAGTAATAAGTTAGTGGAAACGGTCTGCATTTAAACATCCCTTTGGGTTTGTGTGTTACTCGTTTCAGTATGTGTGTTCACTCCTAAGAAGCAAACCAAATTAATGTGTGATTGTATTGGCCTCCAGCAACATAGAATAAGACAAAAGACCTAAAAGAAAACAAATTAACTTATTTCTATGGTCGCATCACTTATTTTAAAACATCAGCATTGTAATAGCAATCTAAGCAATAGTAATTTTTTGAAAATCTAATATGCGCTGTGATGTTATGCGAAAAAGACAAAAAGTAAGCCACTGCCTCCATCTATAACTGGTCTATATAGTAAGGAGCATTGGAGGGCATCAAGTAAGTAAGTAAGTAAGTAGTAAGTCATAGATAGGTCTGGAGATTGCAGGGAGCCTTGCCGGGGCCCTCCAGCTTACACATGCATTTGCCAATGTGTGCAACCAATCCCCTGCTTTTAACGCATAGCGTTAGACAGGTCAATTTGGCTGGTTTCAAGCTGGTTGGTAAGTTGAACTTGTTTTTTTCCTTGGATTTTTCCTTGGCTGTTTGTTGTTACTTGATGCCCTCCAACGCTCCTTACTATATAGACCAGTTATAGATGGAGGCAGTGGCTTACTTTTTGAATATTTGATTCTGGTCAGGTAAACACACTGATGCCTTTGCAGTCATTTTGCTATCTGCTGGGTGTCCAGTGTGTCCCTGTACCTTTAAGGAGGAATGGGCTACCTCCAGGCCACCTGAATTCATCTATCTCATCAGAATGCATGTGCTCCCACTGTGGAGTCTCCAACAAGTCAGAGATAGGTCTGGAGGATGCAGGGAGCCTTGCCGGGGCCCTCCCGGCTTACACATGCATTTGCAAATGTGTGTGACCAATCCCCTGCTTTTAACGCATACTGTTAGACAGGTTAATTTGGCTGGTTTCAAGCTGGTTGGTAAGTTAAGCTTGGTTTTTCCTTGGATTTTTCCTTGGCTGTTTGTTGTGACGTTATACGAGGTGCGATAATGGATGGGTGATATTTGTCACCTCACATGCGTGCACTTGGAGTGGACTAGTGAGAGTCTGACCCGGGTTTTGCCAGCCACCGTGCCAGAGCTGGTTCCGGCCTAGAGTTTCTGGTCCACCCAAACCCCTCTTCAGCTGCTTTTAACCACTTGCCGACCGCCGATCGGAGATTGACGGCGGCAAAGTGGCTCTGTAACGCAAAACGCCGTCATACGACGGCGGCTGCGATACAGAGATACTGTGAGCGCGCGCGCGCCGCCGGAGGCGCGCACGCGCGCTCACTGTGTTCGGGGGGGGCCGGGGAGCGGGTGCGGCGGCTTCGATTGCCGCCGGCCACCCGCGATGCCCCCCCCGGAGCGAATGAGCGGAGGTCCGTGTATGTAAACACGGACCTCCGCTCTGTGTGAGGGGGAAGGGAAGTGATCACAGCCTTCTCGTACATGAAGGCTGTGACCACTTCCTTTCCCCAGCTAGGCAAGTCCCCCTACAGTAAGAACACGCCCAGGGAACACAGTTAACCCTTAGAGCGCCCCCTGCAGGTTAACCCCTTCACTGCCAATGGCATTTACACAGTAATCAGTGCATTTTTATAGCACTGATCGCTGTATAAATGCCAATGGTCCCAAAAAAGTGTCAAAATGGTCCGACATGTCCGCTGAAATATC
>BLSH010296313.1:821532-831775 GCA_018402905.1 Glandirana rugosa
AAGTAAATGTAGATTTCCCCCTCGTTAATCCCAGTCATTTAAGTGATGAGTTGTTGTACCAAAACGACGAAGGTTGGTAATCACATTTACTCTGGATTAAGAACATGAATGTCCTCCAAAAAGAGACACGAGTGTTTATGTCGAAAGTTTCTCTTTTAGTTTATATACACTGAGGGTATACGGAGGTTATTATTTGTGTTTAGTATTTATATACTAATTAAAACTAACAATGTTTGTAATTTTCGTACTAACTATGTAGGTATATATATATGTATATATGTGACACACGTCTTAATAATCCGTTTAATCATAAAATTTCGAGCCTATACAGCTTGGAGTAAGACAACATGCATAAAGAGGATGATGTGGTCAAAATACTAATTTGCCTAATAATTCTGCACACAGTGTATATATGTATATATATATGGATGTATCAATCATGCTTTTAATGTTTGTAACAATCAAAATTAATCATATATTTATGATTTGTGTTTATTATTGGAGGCATATGGGAGTCACATATATTTGATTTTCTCTTTGAAAGCTGTATTTGTGAGCACAGAGAAAAACCTCCTGTAAGTACAAGAATTAGGTCTCATTTACACTAATGGTTGGAAGCAGCAAAACCATGTTGTTGAGTAGTGAATTTACTGACCCTAATTGCTCCCCCTTTAGATGTAAATGAAATGGGGGGGTGTATATATTTCACGGTCAAGATGCTTTGCGTCACGCCAAAATTATCCCTGCTGTCACACTCAGCCAACAGTACTGAATGGGGGCACCCTACAAATACAGGCATTGCACTCAGTTGCAGCATGCTAGAGTGAGGTTCAAGGGGTTAAAGCAAAAGGTGAGGAGGTGATACAAAGCCACCTATCTGTCTATTAAATGTGATATAAAGGGAGATCCGAATGTGAATTACTCTGCAGATATTAATGCTAGCCCTTATCGGATCACCAAGCTTGTATGACTTCCTGGGGTCCTGGTACCCTACTACAACTGTGGTGGCAAGGCAAGTTGTTTTTCAGAAAGTAGGACTTGTACATAGGGCCCCAGTTTAGATGAGCATTAGATGACCATAATATAGTAGGAAGCTGCTTATTGCAAAATATTGCTAAAATCATCATTAGAGCCTACAATCTACATGTAAGTGAAAGGGTACATTATATTATCAAAAGTATTGGGACACCTGCCTTTACGCACACATGAACTTTAATGGCATCCCAGTCTTAGTCCGTAGGGTTTAATATTGAGTTAGCCCACCCTTTGCAGCTATAACAGCTTCAACTCTTCTGGGAAGGCTATCCACTGTTGGATATGGCACTGATGTTGGACAAGAAGGTCTGGCTCACAGTCTCCACTCTAATTGATCCTAAAGGTGTTCTATCGGGTTGAGGTCAGGACTCTGTACATTCCAGTCAAGTTCCTCCACCCTAAACTCACTCATCCATGTCTTTTGGACCTTGCTTTGTGCAATGGTCCAAATCATTTTCTGGAGGGGGGATTATGGTGTGGGGTTGTTTTTCAGGGGTTGGGCTTGGCCCCTTAGTTCCAGTGAAGGAAGCTCTTAAGGTGTCAGCATACCAAGACATTTTGGACAATTTCATGCTCCCAACTTTATGGGAACAGTTTGGAGATGGCACCAGTGCACAACGCACAATGCAAGGTCCATAAAGACATGAATGAGTGAGTTCAGAGTGAAGGAACTTGGTTGGCCTGCACAGAGTCCTATCCTCTACCCAATAGAACACCTTTGGGGAGAATTAAAGCAGACACTGACCTGACCACACAAATGCGCTTCTAGAAGAATGGTCAAACATTCCCATAGACACACTCCTAAACCTTGTGGACAGCCTTGCCAGAAGAGCTGAAACTGTTATAGCCGCAAATATTGAACCTTACAGACTAAGACTTGGAAGCTATTAAAGTTCCTGTGTGTGTAAAGGCAGGCGGCCCAATGATTTTGGTAATATAGTGTATCTCTGGGCAAAATGAAAACAAAAAAAACATACTCAGTACATCTCTGTAATGCATCCACACTTCCCTCTGTTTTATATTTTTAAAATTTGCTGCAAATACAGAAAAACACTGGTGGATATTGTGGAAAAAAATGTCCTGTTCCTGACAATGCTGCTGCACTGAACTGAAATGACAAGCAGTGTTATCAGCCTAGCCTGAGTTCTGCCCTGCTAGACTACAGTACACCTCTACTTTATGTTGTGGAAATGAGCAGAGGGGGAGCTGCTCTGTAGTCCAGAAGAGGAGAACACAGAGCTTACAACACTGCTTGGGATTTCAGTGCAGCAAAAGCAAAGCTCACTGTATTACTGACAGAATCAACAGCTGCTTTTCGTATTTGCTAGGTTTCCTAGGTAGACAAAACTTTTGGAAATGTGTATGCATAGCAGAGACTGACTAGAGTTGAGCGAACTTCTAGAAGTCCGGGTTCTGCTGGTTCGGCCGAACTTCGGGACAAAGTCTGGGTTCGGGTCCGGACAGAACCCGAACTTTGTCCCGGACCCCGAACCCCATTGAAATCAATGGGGACCCAAACTTTTAGGCACAAAAATGGTTGTACACAAAAAAATGGCTGTAAAATAGTCCTGGAAAGTCCTAGAGGTCTGCAAAAGGAAGGAAATGGGGGTAAGGGTGGGACAAGTGACCTACAAAGAAATGGGGACAGGGAAATAACTTTAAATATTTTTTAAAAAATAAAAACATAAAAAAGCAAAAATGGAGGTGAATGTGGATCATCTTCAAACTGGGTCTGAAAAGTATTAATTAACCACTTCAGCCCCGGAAGGATTTCCAGCTTTAGGACCGGAGCCCTTTTTGCGATTCGGCGCTGCGTCGCTTTAACTGACAATTGCGCGGTCGTGCGACATTGTACCCAAACGAAATTTGCGTCCTTTTTTTCCCACAAATAGAGCTTTCTTTTGGTGGTATTTGATCACCACTGCGTCATTTCTGATCGCCGCTATAAACAAAAGAAGAGCGACAATTTTGCAAAAAAACCCAAATTTCTTACTTTTTCCTAAAATACAAATCCAAAAAAAAAATATAAAAAAACATTTTTTTTCACCGTTTTTGGCCGATTTATATTCTTCCTCATATTTGCGATAAAAAAAATCGAAATCGGCGTTTATTGATTAGTTTGCGCAAAATTGGTCGCGTTTACGGATGATGAGAATTCATTTTTGGGGTGTTTAATTTTTTTTATTTTTTACTAAAAATGGCGGCGATCTGCGATTTTTTGCGGTACTGCGATATTGGGGCGGACATGTCGGAACGTTTTGACACTTTTTTGGGACCATTGGCATTTATACAGCGATCAGTGCTATAAAAATGCACTGATTACTGTGTAAATGCCATTGGCAGTGAAGGGGTTAACCTGCAGGGGGCGCGCTAAGGGTTAACTATGTTCCCTGGGCGTGTTCTAACTGTGTGGGGGCTTGCCTAGCTGGGGAAGGGAAGTGGTCACAGCCTTCACGTAAAGGAAGGCTGTGATCACAGCCCTTCCCCCTCACACAGAGCGGAGGTCCGTGTTTACTTACACGGACCTCCGCTCCTTCACTCCGGGGGGGGGCATTGCGGGTGGCCGGCGGCAATCGAAGCCGCCGCACCCGCTCCCTGGCCCCCCCGAACACAGTGAGCGTGCGCGCGCTCACAGTGGCTCTGTATCGCGGCCGCCGTCGTATGACGGCGATTCGCGTTACAGAGCCACTCTGTCGCCGTCAATTGCCGATCAGCCATCAGCAAGCGGTTAACGGTAGAAGCCATATAACTGTTCCAAAATCATCTTCAAACTGTGTCAAAAAAGTATAAATAAGCCGGGAGAACCCATATCACTGTTCTGCAAACATCTGGAAAATGTGTGTGTCACTTTAAATATAACCGGCAATAACTGAACATCTGTTCTGCAAACATCTGTAAAGTCTGTGTGTCACTTTAAATATAACAGGCAATGACTGAACATCTGTTCTGCAAACATCTGTACAGTCTGTGTGTCACTTTAAATATAACTGGCAATGACTGAACATCTGTTCTGCAAACATCTGTACAGTCTGTGTGAAACTTTAAATATAATCGGCAATGACTGAACATCTGTTCTGCAAACACCTGTACAGTCTGTGTGTCACTTTAAATATAACCGGCAATGACTGAACATCTGTTCTGCAAACATCTGTAAAGTCTGTGTGTCACTTTAAATATAACCGGCAATGACTGAACATCTATTCTGCAAACATCTGTACAGTCTGTGTGTCACTTTAAATATAACCGGCAATGTCTGAACATGTGTTCTGCAAACATCTGTACAGTCTGTGTGAAACTTTAAATATAATCGGCAATGACTGAACATCTGTTCTGCAAACATCTGTACAGTCTGTGTGTCACTTTAAATATAACTGGCAATGACTGAACATCTGTTCTGCAAACATCTGTATAGTCTGTGTGAAACTTTAAATATAACCGGCAATGACTGAACATCTGTTCTGCAAACATCTGTACAGTCTGTGTGTCACTTTAAATATAACCGGCAATGAGTGAACATCTGTTCTGCAAACATCTGTAAAGTCTGTGTGAAACTTTAAATATAATCGGCAATGACTGAACATCTGTTCTGCAAACATCTGTACAGTCTGTGTGTCACTTTAAATATAACCGGCAATGACTGAACATCTGTTCTGCAAACATCTGTAAAGTCTGTGTGTCACTTTAAATATAACTGGCAATGACTGAACATCTATTCTGCAAACATCTGTACAGTCTGTGTGTCACTTTAAATATAATCGGCAATGACTGAACATCTGTTCTGCAAACATCTGTACAGTCTGTGTGAAACTTTAAATATAACCGGCAATGACTGAACATCTGTTCTGCAAACATCTCTACAGTCTGTGTGTCACTTTAAATATAACCGGCAATGACTGAACATCTGTTCTGAAAACATATGTAAAGTCTGTATGTCACTTTAAATATAACCGGCAATGACTGAACATCTGTTCTGCAAACATCTGTACAGTCTGTGTGTCACTTTAAATATAACTGGCAATGTCTGAACATCTGTTCTGCAAACATCTGTACAGTCTTTGTGAAACTTTAAATATAATCGGCAATGACTGAACATCTGTTCTGCAAACATCTGTACAGTCTGTGTGTCACTTTAAATATAACCGGCAATGACTGAACATCTGTTCTGCAAACATCTGTAAAGTCTGTGTGTCACTTTAAATATAACCGGCAATGACTGAACATCTATTCTGCAAACATCTGTACAGTCTGAGTGTCACTTTAAATATAACCGGCAATGACTGAACATCTGTTCTGCAAACATCTGTACAGTCTGTGTGAAACTTTAAATATAACTGGCAATGACTGAACATCTGTTCTGCAAACATCTGTACAGTCTGTGTGAAAGTACAGCATAGAGAAGAACAGGCATATGGTTTCGCTCTGCTATAGTTTTCAAACACAGTTTGCAGATGTTTGCAGAACAGTGATATCATGGCTTCTACCGTTAATTAATACTTTTCAGACCCAGTTTGAACATGATCCACATTCACCTCCATTTTTGCTTTTTTTATGTTTTTATTTTTCTAAAAATATTTAAAGTTATTTCCCTGTCCCCATTTCTTTGTAGGGCACTTGTCCCACCCTTACCCCCTTTTCCTTCCTTTTTGCAGACCTCTAGGACCTTCCTGGACTTTTTTACAGCAATTTTCAGAACTTTCGCTCAACTCTAGTACTGACATATTTTTTTATTTTGTGCAAACATGCACTTCAAGGCAAGGACAGAGGTTGCTAAGGGAATAAACATGTAGCACCCTCCTAGTCAGGTACCACTAGATATTGGTAAATTTAGTTTATTTTTGGGCTTCACTGTAATCAGGGGAGCTGGGTTGATTGTTATTGGCTGTTCTAGGTTCTGCAAGTGCAGTCTAGCCTAATTTCCCCTGTTCTCCAGAAAGTTCTGGAACATAGTGGTCTGGAAGCGGTAGCTCCTGGGCTGAATATTAATACAGTTCAGCCAATACCTGGTCAGATGTGTGACCAACAGGAGGCTGAGGTGGGTATAAATACTCTGGGAGAGTGACCCAGCCTGGAGGAACTCTGTGTTCCAATGTGATCCAGTTAGAATGTACAGGGAGTATTGTATGGTCCTAGCTCAGGGAGAGCTGGATAACTGATGTATAAAGTTGTAGGAACAATTGGTGAAAAGTCTGTGGAGGATTTGGTCAGGAATCTCACAGTACAGGTTCTGGCCAATACTGGAAAGAGGCAACCATGTATACAGGAACACGGTGAGTAGAGGCCTGAGAGAAATTCTGGGGGGAGACTGTTGCTGTTTGTGCTCTTTTGGTGAAAAGACTGCTCCAGATCTGTTGGCTAGGGCTGTTTCCAGTTTGGGATCCCCTTGAGCTGAATGTTCACATTCTTCTATTCTGAAGTCTTTTTTTTTTTTTGCAGGAGTTAACTGTTGCTAGATAGTGGCCTCAGCATGTTTGTACTAGTTCTAGATATCCCAAGGCTCACCCTAATGTCTTACCCAAGTTCTTCAAGCAATACAAACCACAAAAAGACACTGCCAGTTTACTGTAGAGAAAGACTGAGAAAACACTGTGCATCCAAAAAAGGAAGAGAACCTGGGGCAAACAACAGGACCAGTTTGAGGTCTATACTACAGACACAACTAGAGATTCTGGTAAGTGTGTACAGTATTTCACAAAAGTGAGTACACCCCTTACATTTTTGTCAATGTTTTATTATATCTTTCATGTGACAACACTGAAGAAATGACACTTTGCTACAATGTAAAGTAGTGAGTGTACAACTGGTATAACAGTGTAAATTTGCTGTCCCCTCAAAAAAACTCAACACACTGCCATTAATGTCTAAACTGCTGGCAACAAAAGTGAGTACACCCCTAAGTGAAAATGTCCAAATTGGGCCCAAATAGCCATTTTCCCTCTCCTGTGTCATGTGACTCGTTAGTGTTACAAGGTCTCAGGTGTGAATGGGGAGCAGGTATGTTAAATTTGCTGTTATCGCTCTCACTCTGTCATACTGGTCACTGGAAGTTCAACATGGCACCTCACGGCAAATAACTCACTGAGGATCTGAAAAAAAAGAATTATTGCTCTACATAAAGATGGCCTAGGCTATAAGAAGATTGCCAAGACCCTGAAACTGAGCTGCAGCACAGTGGCCAAGACCATACAGTGGTTTAACAGGACAGGTTCCACTAATAACAGGCCTCGCCATGGTCGATCAAAGAGGTCGAGTGCACATGCTCAGCATAATATCCAGAAGTTTTCTTTGGGAAATAGATGTATGAGTGCTGCCAGCATTGCTTCAGAGATTGAAGGGATGGTCTGCATGGCTGTTGTCCCAAAAGGAAGCCTCTTCTAAAGATGATGCACAAGAAAGCTGCAAACAGTTTGCTGAAGACAAGCAGACTAAAGACATGGATTACTGGAACCATGTCCTGTGGTCTGGTGAGACCAAGATTAACTTATTTGGTTCAGATGGTGTCAAGCGTATGTGGCGGCAACCAGGTGAGGAGTACAAAAGACAAGTGTGTCTTGCCTACAGTCAAGCATTGTGGTGGGAGTGTCACGGTCTGGGCTGCATGAGTGCTACTCGCACTGGGGAGCTACAGTTCATTGAGGGAACCATGAATGCCAACATGTACTGTGCCATACTAAAGCAGAGCATGATCCCTTCCCTACGGAGACTGGGCCGCAGGGCATTATTCCAACATGATAATGACCCCAAACACACCTCAAAGATGACGCCTGCCTTGCTAAAGAAGCTGAGGGTAAAGGTGATGGACTGGCTAAGCATGTCTCCAGACCTAAACCCTATTGAGCATCTGTGGGGCATCCTCAAATGGAAGGTGGAGGAGCGCAAGGTCTCTAACATCCACCAGCTCTATTATGTCGTCATGCAGGGGTGGAATTGGACTCCAGTGGCAACCTGTGAAGCTCTGGTGAACTCCATGCCCAAGAGGATTAAAGTGATGGCCACATAAAATATTGACACTTTGGGCCCAATTTGGACATTTTCACTTAGGGGTGTACTCACTTTTGTTGCCAGCAGTTTAGACATTAATGGCTGTGTGTTGAGCTATTTTGAGGGGACAGCAAATTTACACTGTTATACAAGCTATACACTCACTACATTACATTGCAGCAAAGTATTATTTCTTCAGTGTTGTCACATGAAAAGATATAATAAAATATCAACAAAAATGTGAGGGGTGTACTCATTTTTGTGAGATACTGTATTTTTATTTTAGATTTTGAAAAAAAAAAAGAGTAAAAACTGCAGGTCCATGTGCCTATTAACCACTTCCTTACTGGGCACTTAAACCCCCCTCCTGCCCAGACTTTCAGCGCTGTCGCATTTTGAATGACAATTGCGCGGTTGTGCGACGTTGTACCCAAATAAAATTTGCGTCTTTTTTTCCCACAAATAGAGCTTTCTTTTGGTGGTATTTGATCACCTCTGCGTCATTTCTGATCGCCACTATAAACAAAAATGAGTGGCAATTTTGCAAAAAAGAACAATATTTTTTACTTTTTGCTAAAGTACAAATCCATTAAAAAAATTATTCATCAGTTTTGGCCGATATATATTCTTCTATATATTTTTGGTAAAAAAAAAATTGCAATTGGCGTATATTGATTGGTTTGCACAAAAGTTATCGCGTCTACAAACTATGGGAATTGATTTATGGCGTTTTTATTATTTTATTTTATTTTACTAGTAATGGCGGCGATCTGCGATTTTTATCGGGACTGCGATATTGCAGCAGAAATGTCGGACATTTTTTACACATTTTTGGGACCAATGACATTTATACAGCGATCAGAAATTTAAATATCCACTGATTACTGTGTAAATGTCATTGGCATTGAAGGGGTTAACCTGCAGGGGGCAGTGAAGGGGTTAACAAATGTTCCCTGGGAATGTTCTAACTGTGGGGGGGCGGGGCTGGCCGGGACATAACAGATCTAACTGATCTCAGTGACAGGGATCAGTAGATCTGCTATGTCCCCCTTCACAGAACGGGGAACTGCCGTGTTTACAACGGCGGTTCCCCGTCTGCAGCTCTGTCAGGCGATCATGGGTCTCGAGTGGACATCGAGTCCGTCTGACCCACGGGCATGCCCACGCAGCGTGCGGCGGGTGTGTGCACGCACCGCTGCTGCCGCCAGGGGGCGCGCCGGGAGCGCGCACAGGGGACGACGTCCATGGATGTCGTCCCAGCAATTCAGATCCGCGCTGGAGCCGTACTTCGGCTATAGAGCGGATCTTGAGGGGTTAATATCAATGAAAGATACTTGTATTTATGTCAGGTTACCCCATCAACGAAGAAGTAGTCAGTTCATGCAGTATTACAGTATAAGAACCCTGCCTAAAACCTGTGTTAGTTTTGGGTAGAGTAAGGCAGAACTCGCTCTCTTGAAGGTTCTTTTTTGCTGTCTGATTCATTGGCAGGAATATCTCCCTCCACCCCAGGCATGGTTTTTACAGCCAGGGCTCTGCTGGATATTTTGGTTCTTCTTTATGATCTCATTCTCCATACATTCCTATGAAGAGTCAGCGGGAATATATAGAGATTGTACTTTAGAGAAATTACCTTGTATGTTCTGCTTGTAGCAAAGCCCAATATATCTCATTGGTAGTGGGGGGGGGGGAGTGAGAATCTGCTTTCAAGGATCACAGACAACAGCGGGGGATCACACCGTGGCTTACTCCACCCAAAAAAAACAAAGCTGATTTGCACTTTAATTGCAGGAACATGGCTGGCGAAATAAATATTTGTTGTCCATGCCAACTGTTTTTGGAGTATATTACTGCCTTGAGCTTTAAAGACTTATATTAGTTACAGAACACAGATTGATTTGGGAAAAAAATACAATGACCTTTTAACCTCTAACGTATTAAACATAAATATATAGAAAACAGATGTACTTGAGGAAGGATCATGGTACACATTTGTTGTCTAAGTTAATTTCCCAGCAAATCCAAATGACTGTGGTATAGGAGGAACTAGCCAGCGACAGGGCCTTGTGCCCATTGTTTCAAAGCAATGTTGTGATGCTACCCTTGGCTGAATAATCACTGGAACATTTCTTCAGTTCAGGCAACTTCCAGGAAAGCAACATGGCCTACATTAACAGTTCACTCAATTCATAAGGTTTTCATTTATTTATGTATACTAGTACGTTTAGGA
>BLSH010296313.1:870894-887606 GCA_018402905.1 Glandirana rugosa
GACGACCAGGCAGGCTTGAAGCCCTGTTTCAGGCCCAGGCCCAGGCCTGCCTTGGGCTTGCTAGCGTGCCTGTGGCTTGGGGTAACTTTAGTTACCCCTGGGCTTGAAAATCCGTGTTTTTACCGACATTGTTTCAGGACCTTTCGGGATCTCCCGACGTTTTCCTTCATTTTACCCCCATTCCCATCCCGTTCACGGGATCCTTTTTACCCCTGTCCCTTTATTGAAATTTATAAAAATTTTTTTATTTTTGTATTTTTTTCGTTTTTGCCTCCACTTACACCTAGTAGAAGTTTGACACAGACTTTTCATAATTAATTGCCATCTTCGGTATATTGACGTTCGGTGTCCGTGCGATCGTTCGGGTTCCGTCCGGACCCGGACCCGGACTTTGTCCCGAAGTTCGGACGGACCAGCAGAGCCCGAACTTCCAGAGGTTCGCTCAACTCTATTTGTAACTAAGAATTCTCCAGTGATCCCTGATATGCAGCTAGAATCAGACAGTGAACAGTCCCTTCACATCCAGTCAAAATGCTGTCAAGATAAAATGGTTGAAGCATTCTGCATATTTCAGTTCTAGTATAAACAGGGAATAAAGAAGGTTCTTGCTGCCAGATACCACTTGCACATAAAAGGAACCTGGTTTCAGCATTGTGAATAATTCCTCCTACTTTTCTTCTGCCTTGGAAGTAAGCACCCCCCATCTCAACACGACACTGGCAGAGGGTGCTAGCATCTATCTTACCATAATCTAATCTAAATAAGCTCCTAAGTCCCAAAGGGCCTTTGTGTAGCAGAGTACAAGAACATACACACTACAGAGGATTGGGAGGTTTGGTAACCACCGGGGTTGATTTACTAAAGTAAAATAGGCTGTTTACTTTGCAAGGGAAGTTGCCTTTGCAGGAGTCTTTTCATCAGTACTTAGAAAATGTGGTACTTTTTCACTTTGCAAAGGATTCCCACTCATGTGCAAGGAAAATAAAAAACAGCATTTTTGCTTGCACACATGCACTTGAAGTCAGTATAGATTCCCCTTATTCACTAAGCTCTAGGGATAGTTCCCTTGCAAAGTGCATCTTCTTTTGCAAAATTAATAGTCTATTTGCATTTAGTACATTAACCTCAAGTTCTTATTCAGCCAAGACTACCTTCAGTTGTATTTGAGCATCTGTACTGGAACCTTCTAATAATGACACTGAAACAAGGACTGCCTTTTGTACATTAGCCCTACTTCTCTGAACTGGGTCTTACTAACTATATCCTACAAATCATATTCTTTGCTACCAGAGGCGTAACTAGAACCTTCAGGGCCCCGGTGCAAGAAATTATGAAGGGCCCCCATGACCCCTGGCCAGGGCCCTTCCCTCTTCCCACTGATCCTGGGGCCTTTACTCCTATTGTGGGTCCCTTTATTATGGTGCCGCAGTGGGGCCCTTTCACAAGTTCTGCAGCAGGCCCCAGGGGGGCCAGGGAAGCACACAGGTACCCTGGGAACAGCAGAAGACAAGTAAACTGGATAGAGGAAAATGGAGGAGATTGGGTCCTCTAAATGCCACCCCCACCATCCCTCCTATTCAGGTGTACAAGGGAGGCACACGGGCCCCCTGGACCATGGGGCCCGGTTGCAATTGCAACCCCTGCAACCCCTATCGTTACGCCCCTGTTTGCTACATTTTGCAGAGCAAACTACCATAGCCCCTCACTGTGTGCTGAATGGGTGTCCCTTGAAAACAACAGCTTTCTCCTCCTGTCGAGTGTCCTTTTAATAACACATACAATGGGTTTATGATTTGTACAAAATTCATAACTTGTCGAGTTATTTCATTTTTCTATTTTACCCGGGTTCTCTGTAGATTAATTATTTACTGCTATTGCTGAATTTATTGCTAGCAAATATTGTAATAACCATGAAAAATATTTCTATAATGGAATACCAAAAAGAGTTATGGAACAGAGCAATTTTCATTTCTAGTTTCTACAAGAATTAAGTTTGATTCAATTATTTATGCACTTTTTTTGGCAGAATTCATAGGGCACAATACACACTATATTTTACAAATGAACCACTAAAGTTCACTGTGTTTATTACCCATGTTCTAGAATCTTATGATACATTTAAATTTGTTTTATTGGTTGAGATTGTTTAATATCATATTCCCCTGTTGATGGTTCTAAGAGAGCATTTTATTCCAGTAAAGAAAAGGTGTATTGCTAATGCTATGTGCATTTCAATATACAAAGACCTTTTGCAGTCAGTCATGTTGTCATTGGATTTAAAAGCTTGTTTATCTTAGTCTCTGTTGGAAAACAAGGGCTTTGCGCCAAATAAAAAATGAAAACCAAGTTTACTGGCTAATCATCAAGTTCAGACAGCCAGAAATCTCCCCAAAGAAATTATTTTTTGCAGATTTTTGGACAACTTTAAAAAATGCATGTCAAAGCATGTGCAATTATTGAGAATATTAAATATTTTAATATGCTAATGGATCACCATAAAAGAACTGAAAGTATAAATCGATGCAGATGAATGACTTTTTCTGACCTTTTGGAATAACCAACAAAGTAGGAGAATTACATAAATCATTGTCATGTAAACTTCTGCACTATTTTTGAGTTTAGCAATGCCCAGAATGTAAAGCAATTATTACTTTTTTTGACTTAGATTTATTTTTCAAAACCTACCCAAAGCTCACTTTGTCATATGTTTAAACTTGAATTGTTACATTTATTGTGAGGGCATTCTCTGTATTTAAAACAGTTTTCTAAAATGTCTGAAACTTTTCAACAGCTCAAAAGGGTATAAATGACTATTATCTTCTGTTTCTGATTAATGTTTTATTCCAAACACGTCATATGGCTTTCTCTAGGAGATGTGGTTGAAATGCCTTTTAATGTTTACTCAATTAAATAGTCATTGCCTTGAAATAGACATATAGGAGACACTATGCATAAATAATGTTCCAGTGATAACAAAAAATGTGGGCAAAATGCCATATAAGTAGAAAACTACACCACTGCTAGGTTTTTATGTTTAAAAATAATGCTGTAGATATTCCAGTGCAAAAAAAACACAATGTTGATTGGTAGCCACAGACCATATGATCCAACAGACCTATGGTGCCTTGACTTTTAGTACATGGAAATTTTTTTCCCACACAAATAGAGCTTTCTTTTGGAGGTACACTATTTTACCAAAAGTAATTGGATGCCTGCATTTACATGCACATGAACTTTAATGGCATCCCAAGCTTAGTCCATAGGGTTCAATATTGAGTTGGTCCTCCCTTTGCAGCTATAACAGCTTCAACTCTTCTGGGCAGGCTGTTCACAAGGTTTAGGAGTGTGTCGATGGGAATGTTTGACCATTCTTCCAGAAGCCTATTTGTGAGGTTAGGCACTGATGTTGGAGGAGAAGGCATGGCTGGCAGTCTAATTCGTCCCAAAGGGATTAAGGTAAGGACTCTGTGCAGGCCAGTCAAGTTCCTCCACCCTAAACTCGCTCATCCAATTCTTTATGGACCTTGCTTTGTGTACTGGTCCAAATCATTTAGTGGAGGGGTTATTATAGAGCGGGGTGGTTTTTCAGGGGTTGGGCTTGACCCCTTAGTTCCAGTGAAGGGAACTCTTAAGGTGTCAGCATACCAAGACATTTTGGAGAATTTTATGCTCAACAGTGCACAAAACAAGGTCCATAAAGGCATGGATGAGCGAGTTTGGGGTGAAGGAACTTGACTGGCCTGCACAGAGTTCTGACCTCAACCTGACAGAAAACCTTTGGGATGAATTAGAGCAGAGACTGCGAGCCAGGCCTTCTCATCCACATCCGTGCCTGACCTCACAAATGCGCTTTTAGAAGAATGGTCAAACATTCCCATAGACACACTCCTAAACCTTATGGACAGCCTTCCCAGAAGAGTTGGAGCTGTTATAGCTGCAAAGGTTGGGCCAACTCAAAATTGAACTTTGCGGACTAAGACTGGGATGCCATTAAAGTTCATGTGCATGTAAAGGCAGGCTTTCCAATAGTTTTGGTAAGGTAGTGTATTTGATCACCACTGGGTTTTTCTTTTTTTGCTATATAAATGAAAAGATCAACAATTTTGAAAAAAACAACAACACAGTGGTCATGGGAGTGAGCCGCTATGCACCCAAGGGGTACACTACTTCGCATATGCAGGTATGTGATCATTTCTACGCCGATGATACCCAAATATACCTCTCCACCCCCCAACTCACTCCATCAGTCTCCTCACGCATCACTAACTTATTAACAGACATATCTGCCTGGATGTCTCACCACTTCCTCAAACTCAACTTGTCCAAAACCGAACTCATAATATTTCCTCCCCCAAATGCCATTTCCCCTGACTTCTCTGTCAAGAGCAATGGCACAACCATCCACCCATCCCCACATGTTAGGGTGCTTGGTGTTATCCTGGATTCTGAACTTTCCTTTTGGCCACACATCCAATCACTTTCTAAGGCTTGCCGCCTCAACCTCCGCAACATCTCTAAAATACGTCCCTTCCTAACCAATGAAAGCACAAAGCTCCTGATTCACTCCCTAGTTATCTCTCGCCTCGACTACTGCAACTCCCTCCTCACTGGCCTACCTTTAAATAGACTATCCCCCCTCCAGTCCATCATGAATGCCGCTGCCAGACTTATTCACCTTACAAACCGTTCAGCGTCTGCCACCCCTCTCTGCCAATCCCTCCATTGGCTGCCACTCGCCCAACGAATTAAGTTCAAAATACTAACCAAATACTACAAAGCCATCCACAACTCTGCTCCCAGCTACATCACCAACCTAGTCTCAAAATACCAACCTAACTGTCCTCTTCACTCCTCCCAAGACCTCCTGCTCTCCAGCTCCCTCATCACCTCCTCTCATACTCGTCTCCAAGACTTCTCCTGAGCCGCTCCCATCCTCTGGAACTCCCTACCCCAATCTGTCAGACTATCCCCAAATCTTTCCACCTTTAGGCGATCCCTGAAAACTTTTCTCTTCAGGGAAGCCTATCCTGCCGCCACCTAACAACTGCACTTTTTTATTCTCAATCAACCCATCCCCCCACAGTTATTTCCCTCTCGTATCATTTAACCCTCCCTCCTAGATTGTAAGCTCTACCGAGCAGGGCCCTCTGATTCCTCCTGTATTGAATTGTATTGTATTGTACTGTCTGCCCTAATATTGTAAAGCGCTGCACAAACTGTCGGCGCTATATAAATACTGTATAATAATAATAATAATAATAATAATAATAATAATAATGCCTGTATATGCCGCTCACCTGGGCAGCTCGGCAAGTGATTAAACCTCAAAGCAGAGTTCCTGTCTGTGTGTAAACAGCTCCCTCTGCCACTTATGAAAAATTTACACTACTGTATATATGTATGGCACCCACATAACGTATCTAACCTACTAAATCATTGTTACGTTTATGGACAGCAATGGCAGATCTTTTCACATTTATAAGTTTTAAAGTTTAATTTTATTTTAGTTTTAGAATTTTCAGATGTCTAGAGAAATCAGATTTTCTAATATTATTCTACGGACTATAAACTGGTAACATAGGGCCATATTCATATTTCAGTAATATCTGGTTGGATTGACGTTTAATGCTTTCTGTTCTACTAACCACAGGAATGCCTAATTGCTGCAACCTGTCTTGTTTCTGTTTTTACAGGTGACTGTTGTTTCTTCTCTACCATGCCATGTAATGGATCTGTGAAGTATTAAATACAGAACAGTGTGATTTTTACTGTTCCTTGGCATGCATCAGCTTAAAATGCACCTTGATATGTTAATAGAATGTTGTATAATGCATGAAGAATAAGCTACTGCAGATGTGACCTATAGTAATTGCTGTGTTATAATGATAGGAATGTAGGTAGTTCATTTGCAAATCTGCAGAAAGTAAGAAATCATGCAGATTACGCAGCCAAATATATATATATAACTATATATATATATATATATATATACTGTATATATAGTATCTCACAAAAGTGAGTACACCCCTCACATTTTTGTAAATATTTTATTCTATCTTTTCATGTGACAACACTGAAGAAATTACATTTTGCTACAATGTAAAGTAGTGAGTGTACAGCTTGTATAACAGTGTAAATTTGCTGTCCCCTCAAAATAACTCAACACACAGCCATTAATGTCTAAACCGCTGGCAACAAAAGTGAAAATGTCCAAATTGGGCTCAATTAGCCCTTTTTACTCCCCGGTGTCATGTGACTCATTAATGTTACAAGGTCTAACTGTAGCAAAGTGTAATTTCTTCAGTGTTGTCACATGAAAAGATAGAATAGGGAAGGCACAATGAAATGAAGTATCTTAATGGGGTCAGCTTTATTTTTAGCATGAAAAAAAATAAAAAGTCCTACCCTCTTTAGCAAGAATTCATACGAAGGTCAGTGTGAGTCCATGCCCTAGGCTTTCAATCAGCCTCAACCAGTGCTAGTCTCGAATCCTTCAAGTGTTTCTTCTCACTCAGGACAAACGCAAAACAATGCACACAGCGCACATTCAGGGGAATTCACAAAAACGAGTACTACGTTTTAACAAAAAAGTTTCTTATATCTATGAAAAGTGGAGTAACTTTTCCCAGAATCATGTACACAGACACATATGTAAAATTGACAGACCTGACAGTAAAAAATACAATTTAAATATCTACTAGTAAAATAGTTACAAAATAGTTTTTTTAATTTCTCTTGTTGGGGAAATGTAGTTAACTTTAATAATTAAATTGATTTGCTGAAATGAAGAATATCACGAAACATGTATTTTCAAAAAAAATATTAGAAACAAATTAATATAAATTAAGAATTATTAAAAGCCAGCCTATACATATTTATTTTTCAAACTTTCAATATTCACTTTGTTAATACTATATTAATCCAATAAGGATTCATTCACACTGGCAAACTGATCCATACACCCATGTAGGATATACAGGTATTCCGTGCTACCTTGTACAGGCAGCCTGTTCACATCAAAGGTAGGAGGGCTGCTGCATGGACCTGCACAGATCTCCAAATGCATCCTCGACTGTACATCCATGTGGGACTGATGCACAATACAGTAGTATATAGATATATATTACTTGATTGTACAGGAGATGTGATTTTAATAATCTTGGATATAACAAGTAAGAAGTCCCCTGTTCTGATGAACTCCCAAATAGCTAAATGTCAGTCAAAACCTGTGTTTAGACCAAACCTTGAGTACATCCCTAATCATTTTATGCCACTAAACAAATGCAGGCAGTGCTTACCAAGTTCAGTCAGGAATATGTCTAGGGTGTGCACTGTAAGGAGTGTTGAGGGAAGTGACACTGACATTGGAGATCAGAATTTTCCCTTCCTTATTTGTGATCGGTGGAGTGTTTTGTGACCATTCTTTTTCCTTGAGTAAATTTTCCCCTTACGATTGTGGTGAGCGATTAAGTGCCCCCTTATATTGATGATCAATGGAGATCACTGGTTTGTTATATTTGATCAATGCTTTATTTTATTAGTTCAAAGATGAATTGCTTGCTCTTTTATATCTGTGGTCATTGTAGTGCCGCCTTATAATGGTGGTCAATGGAGAATTTTCCCCTTATACTGGTGATCAGTGTTGTGCTTTTTTATGTCGGTAGTCAGTGTAGTTCCCCTTAATGGTGGTCATTTTAGAGTTCACCTACATTGATGGTCAGTCATTTAGTGCACTCTTACATTGGTGGCTAGTGAAGTGCCCACTTATATTGGTGGTTAGTGTAGTGCACCCTTTCATTGGAGGTTGTTGAAGTGTCCCTCTCTATAGGTATCAGTGCTGAACTGCCCACTGATATTGGTGGTGGTCAGTGGAAAAGTGCCCCATTTTGATGAATATATATTGCAGAGGGGAGAATCACCCCTTACATTAACAATTAGTGAGGAAATGGCCTCTTACATCAGTGATAAGTGAAGTAGTCCCCTCTTACATCGGTGATCAAATGTGCCCCTTGTATAAGTGATAAGTACAGTTGTGTTCTCTTAAATTAGTGATCAATGGTGGCATGTTACCTTAGATTGGTGGTCTGTGGTAAAATGTCCCTTAAATTGGTGGTCAGCAGTGAAGTGCCTCTTTATATTGGTGGCTAGTGCAGTGGCCTTTTACATTGGTGATCGGTGTAGTGCTCTTATTGTGGTGGTCAATGTAGTGACCTGCTACATTTGTGGTCAGTGGTTAAAATGATATTAAAGGCTCCGTTTTTTTTTAAACAAACATACAAACACAAACATGTCATACTCACATCCTCTGTGCAGCGGTTTTGCACAGAGTGGCCCCGATCCTCATCTTCTGGGATCCCTCGGTGGTGATCTTGACTCCTCCTCTGCATCGAGTGACCCGCCAGGGAAGTGCTTTCCCTTGTTGTCACCCGTGCGGGCGAGCTCCCGAGTCCTGCTGCTGCGTGTATTCACACATACATCGGGACTCGGACTCACCCCCCGGCTACCGTGTCACTGGACTTGATTGACAGCAGTGGGAGCCAATGGCTGCGCTGCTATCAATCCATCCAATGAGGACCAGAGTCAGCAGCTAGAGGGACAAGGCTCGGGGGGGGGGGGGGGGCTGCTGCACCAAAAACAGACAAAAAGAACTACAGTGACATATTTCTGATTCTGACCAGGGTAGTTGCATTTGTTAGGTCTGGCTGTCTAATTGGCATTGTAAATTAATTGTCCCTGTAATTGTATTGGATAGCATTCCTTACAAATACTTTCTGTGAAGTGTATAGGGAATCCTATGGTGTTCTTCATGGTTTCTCACATGCCCAATCTCAGGAATTTATATCCGTTTCACATTTTAAACTCCTTTATCTAAGCAGCTCAAACATGTTACAAGACCTGCTGATTCCTAATGTGGGGACTCTGCTAGGCACTAGGCTCTGCAAAAAAAATGTGACAATAGCAAAGGGTTTTAGCCTTTTAGCAAAAAAAAAAGTATAATGGCTAATATTACTTCAACCACTTGCCAACCAGCCGTTTGATGGCCGCAGGTCAGCTCTATTGCGCAAATCCCCGTAGCTGTATGGCGGCACTTTAAGAGATTGTAGGGGGCGCACACGCTGGAGTCCGCGATCACTCCTCACAGAGCCAGAATGGGGACCTTTTTATGTGGAGAGAGATTTGCTGTTCACAGTGATCAGAGCAGTTTTCTCTCTCTACCCCCAGTCACTACAGTCCCCCCCACAGTTAGAAACACCTACCTAGGGAACACTTAACCCCTTGATCGCCCCTAATGTTAACCCCTTCCCTGCCAGTGACATTTATACAGTAATCTGTGGCTATTTTTAGCTCTGGTCACTGTATAAATGTAATTGGTCCCAAAGAAGTGTCAAAAGTATCTGATCTGTCTGCTGCAATACCGCAGCCCTGCTAAAAATCGCAGATCACTGCCATTACTAGTAAAAAAAGAATAATAATAATAAAAATGCCATAAATCTATTCCCATAGTTTGTAAATGCGATAAATTTTGTGCAACCCAATCAATATAAGCCTATTGTGATTTTTTTCATCAAAAGTATGTAGAAGAATATATATCGGCCTAAACTGAGGAATACATTAATTTTTTATGTTTTTTTGGATATTTTGTTATAGCAAAAATTTAAAAAAAAAATTTTTTTTTTCAAAAATTGTTGCTCTTTGTTTGTTTATAGCGCAAAAAATAAAAATCAAATACCACCAAAAGTAAAGCTCTATTTGTGGGAAAGAAAAGACGTCAATTTTATTTGGGTACAGCATCACACGACCGCGCAGTTGTCAACACAGCAACGCAGTGCCGTTTCGCAAAAAAAGTGCTCTGGTCAGGAAGGGTGTAAATCCTTCTGGGGCTGAAGTGGTTAATATGACTACAATGATGAAGGTAATTATAATAAATATATATATATATATATATATTGACTGACTCCATGGCAGCATATGACATTTGAGGCCGATCCAGTCTGCTTGTTCCTATTTTGTCCTAATCACCACATTAGCTAGCAATCAGCATTTCTTAACTGGCTGCAATACATTTGGGCTGTTCCTCTTGTTGCTCCCCATGTGAAAACCCCACTTTTTGGATCTTTGTGTGGGAGTTGTGACTGGCATTTGAGATTGTTGCCTTGCTAAATGCAGATCTGTTCCCAAGGGTGACAGCATAGCTCTTCAGCTTTCTGGCATGTAGCATCTACCTGATTTAATGCATTTTATTGCCCATGAGCATGCAGGCTTGGCTTCTGATTTATCCTGGCTAATACTTCCCTGGGTCTAATGGAGCCTCTAATGAAGTCTAGAACACTTCCTGGATTTCACAGTGGCTCTTTGAAGTGTAACTCCACTTTTGTTAAAAAAAAAACAAACAAAAGAATAAAATACTTTTGGTGGTAGATGTGGTAGAAAATCTTTTCAGCTGCAGAACAGTGGCCCAAGGTCAATAGAACATCTCTATTCACAACATTTTCTTGAACATACCAGATTTCCATCCAACTTTATGCTCTCCATGCCTTTTGTCACCTGACAGTAGGCTCTTTAGTCTCAATTGAGGATGGGCCGAACACTCACGGTTTGATTCACACCAGAACATGCGAACAGGCAATAAATTTGTGTGAACATTCGAACCCTATTAAAGTCTATGTGACCTAAACATGAAAAATCAAAAATGCTCATTTTAAAGGCTTATATGCAAGTTATTGCCATAAAAGGTGTATGGGGACCTCGGTACTGCCTTAGGGATCAATGCAAAAAAGTTTTAAATAAATCATTTATTCAGGAGCAGTGATTTTAATAATGCTGAAAGTGAAAAAGTAAAAATGGAATGTTCCTTTAAATATCGTGCCTGGGGGGTCCCCTTAGCCTGCACATCTGTGTGATGTGTAGAACAGTGCCGGAGCAAAATTACATTTCTAAAGGAAAAAATGTCATTTAAAATTGCTTGCAGCTGAAATGTACTCCTGGCAATATAGCTAAAAATCAATGAAAAAATTTGCGTGGTTGTCCCCCCAGTCCATACCAGGCTCTTTGGGTCTGGTATGGATTTTAAGGGGAACTCCACACCAAAATTAAAAAAAAATTGATGTTGGGCCCCCCGAAAATCCAAGGCTACATGCCCTCAACATGGGGGGTGGGTGGGCTCTGCGCCCCCCACCCCAAAGCCCCATGTTGATGGGGACAAGAGCCTCTTCCCAACAACCCTGGGCTATGGTTGTCGGGGTTTGTTAGATTCTGGAAGCCCCCTTTAACAAGGGGCTCCAGATCTCGACACCCCCCCATGTGAATGGGTATCGGATACATCGTACCCATACCCATTCACCAAAAAAGTGTCAAAACAGTAAAAATGGCAGGAGACAATTTGGGACAAGTCCTTTATTAAAAAAGTAAAAAGTGTCCCCCATTGCAATCTATCGTCAATCACGACGCATGACGACCCGGAAAAAAAACAAAAATGAAACAGCTTCTCCCTGATGGGAGGGCTCCCGCCGACTGACCTATTTTTGCTTTGACAGTTTATTTATAGTCAAGGGTGGGGCCACCTGGTGATGCAACTGATTGACCCCGCCCCCTCTGATGTCACATGATTTCAGAAGAGGAGGGGGTCACCCCCCCTTGCATATAAATAAACTGTCACCGCAAAAAGAGATCAGATGGCCAGAGGCCTACCATTGAGGAGGAGCTGTTTGGGTTGTACCATACCGTGACCTCACAATGCATTATGGGGCGCATATCGGGCCCATCCCTAGTCTCAATTAGGCTGGACAATATGACAGTAGCATAATACATCAAGAAGCAGGTCAGAAGTGAGAGAAGTAGAGCTGATTGTTAGCTGGGTAAATAGGAAGCTTTCCAACATTTTAGCTCCACTCACATCTCCTTACAGTTGCAAGCTAGAGTACTTTTCACAAGGGTGTCTAGGCTCACAAGTCCTGTGAGAGTGGATGGTGTGACAGATCAGTTTAGAGGAGATTTCGTAAGCCATATGCTTTCCCTCCAGTCCTCACTATATTCAGATTTATAAGACTACTGTTAAAAACAATGGAAACCATTCCAGTGATTCCATACTGGCCACTAGATCTTGGTTTCCTTTTCTGCTTCAAACTCAGTTATTGGGACATCCCCTCTATCTCTCAGATATCTGTCACAGGGTGCAATAATCCACCTTGTTCATCTCTCCCCCAGTTACTGTTCTGGTTCTTGAGAGGAAAAGAAAAACTATCTGGCATTTCTGTAAGCTGATATTTATATTCTAGGAAGATAGTGCAATGACAATGTTATAACAGGATGAGAATGAATTTCCCAGTCTTCTACAGTGCCTTGTGGGGGGATTACCCTTTACTCAGGCAAATCTTTAATGGAGTGCTACATTTTAGACTCCAACAGGAACCAAGACTCCCAAATTAGGAATTATTGCTTGCTCTGGACTTCCTTGCCATCTCCAGATGAGCTCACTTTTAATACAGTTCAAGCAAAGACTGATTCATGGAGACATTCTCTCTAATGGCTTTCACCTCAGCCAGACAGTTTTCCAGGATCAGCACCATAAGCTAATAGGGACCCTAGCATTCTTCCCAGTCCAGGTAGTGCTCATGCACATGCTGGGATGCAATCCAAAGTAGCCTCAACATCACATGAGAACAGTAACAGAACAGTATTCTCTCTACATACAGGGTTACTAAGGATAACCAGTTCCATTGGCTCAGTGTTGATTATAATTTAAGATTATTAAGCCTTTAGAGATTTGGAGGGAAAAAAACATTATCCAAAATCCCTGCTGGATGGATTGGGCTAAAGGCTTGGCACTTATGAAAGCAATGACAACAAACACACCTGGGAGTATGTGGACTTCTTGGACTCTATGTCATGGGGCATCGGAAGTAATTGTGGGGTGACAATGTGGTCCTTCGCTAATACCTATAAAGCTCACTGTGGTCTTTATCTCATTGATTTTTGGCTTTAAAGTTTCTTATATCTAGAACAGATTGAAACATTACTTTTTCTGCATCCCACCCTTGTTTGTGGCTAGTAATTTCCTATTTGTATGCTGCAATCTCAGTCAGTGAGTTAGTCAGGAAAGCAGAAAATTGTTATCAAGCACTTATTGTAATTTATTTTTCCTGATTAGCTCCGTGGCGGCATAGAATCCTTCACAATTTGTTTGAGTAGTCTAGTTATGGAAAACGTGGCCTGGATGAGATTCAAAATTTATGGGAGTGAGGTCATATGGGGTAGGAGTGAGGGAGGGGGTCTACCTGTACTTATGCTGCCTTGGCGTTAATTAGGAAAGGAAAATTATGGACAGTATTTGATAAAAATTTTCAGTTTTAAATACAACGTAGTATCTATATATATATATATATACTGTATATATACAGTATATTTTAAAATTTTTACTTTTTAAGAAATGGAAAACCTGTTGACTGTCAGACCCTTTTGGGAAGATTGATCTCACTAGGCTCATACTGTAGTGAACGGACAGAAAATCATGGGCAGTATAAAATACACAATTGCACTGGATTTGAAGAACTAAAAAATGAATTTATCAAATGATGGGTAACAGTATCTCAGGATGTGCAAAAAGATTATGACACAAAAATAAACAACATATAACAAAACAGAATGCATGTACTCACACAGAGAATATTAATGTAGATTCTTGTTTTACTCAAATAGTAAAAAAAAATGTTTAAGATGTTATAATGCAGGATGCAATCTGTCGAGTGTAAACAAAGGCTTTAACAAATAAATAACCTGCACGTTCTACTTTCAATATTTAAAATATTAAAACCCTGCCTATGTGTTATTAGAATGTTTTTTGACCACTGGCCAGAACCTCATCATCTGGTCTGCAGCTTTGTTTTCCTCTGAGATGTGAGAAGCTGTTCAAGTTATAGTGATTGGGAACTATAATGTAGCAATTAGAGGTTAACAATTAGATACTAATGAACAAAAGATCAGGAGGATTCTTACATACCTGGATATTTTTCTGCTGTAAACTAAATTGATAAGGATGGCCAGATGACCTCTGCAATGAGATTCTTACATACCTGGATATTTTTCTGCTGTAAACTAAATTGATAAGGATGGCCAGATGACCTCTGCAATGAGGGATGCGAGCCTCTGAATTCTGGTCACATGTACAGCAATTTTCACCAATATCAATTAAGTTTCAATTGCAAAATTGACCAAAAGGATGAGTTCAACCTACAACCATGAAATCATTCAAAGTGTTGGTGTTTGGCTGTCTTGATCTGTTTGGTTGTCTGTGCAAATGAAATCTGATTAACCATTTCCGGACCGGCTGACATACATTTACTGCTGCAGAGTGGCATGATCCCGCGAATCACCGTCTATAAACAGCGGCTCGCTCATGCGCGTCTAGCGGGCGGGAGCTTGCCGCACTCTCATGCGCGCCACACTCTCATGCGCGCCGCACTCTACAGCAGTGTGGCCGTGGGTCGAGCGGACTCGATGTCCACTGGCTACCCGCGATTGCCTGGCACAGAAGAAAAACAGGGAACCACCGATGTAAACACGACGGTTCCCCGCTCTCTGTCAGGCGGCATGTAAGAGATCTATTAATCCTTGTCACCGGGATCAGTTAGATCTCTTATGCCCCTGGCAGCCCAGCCCCCTCACAGTTAAAACACGCCTAGGGAACACAGTTAACCCCTAGATCTCCCCCTGCATGTTAACCCCTTCACTGCCAATGACATTTACACAGTAATCAGTGGATATTTACATTTCTGATCGCTGTATAAATGTCATTGGTCACAAAAAAGTGTCAAAAATGTCCGACATGTCTGCCCCAATATCACAGTCCCAATAAAAATCGCAGATCGCCGCCATTACTAGTAAAAAAAAAATTAAATAGTAAAAACGCCATAAATGAACTCTCATGGCTTGTAAACACAGCAACTTTTGCGCAAACCAATCAATAAACACAGATCACAATTTTTTCCCCCACAAATATGAGGAATCATATATATCGGTCAAAACTGATGAATACATTTGTTTTATTATATATTTTTTTTGGATATGTATTATAGCAAAAAGTTAAAAATATTGTTTTTTTTTTCAAAATTGTCACTTTTTTTTGTTAATAGCGGTGATTGGAAGTGACACAAAGGGAATCAAATACCACCAAAAGAAAGCTCTGTTTGTGGGGAAAAAAGGGTGTCAATTTCGTTTGGGCACAACATCGCGCAACTGCGCAATTTTCAGTTAAAGTGAAGCAGTGCCGAATTGCAAAAAGTGCTCTGGTCCTACAGTGGGAAATCCTTCCGGTCCTTAAGTGTTTAAAGTATCTGAAAATGCCCCTAAGCGTGAGGTGAGAGGGAGCAAATAAAAAAAAAAACACATTCTGAACATCCCTAAAAACATGCACATTTCCCTATGTTTTTCTTTGCTACAACTGCAGAAAAATACTAATTTGATCTGCCAAAAAACCAGTGAGCGCCAACAAAATGTAATTGCCTATAAATAAATATAAAGTATAAAATGTGCATTTATGCTGAAAACAATATTACATCTAAAATTCTTCACGTAAGGTAACCAAAGTAACATTCACAGCCTGTGAAAGTATATTTGGACCAGTTCACCAAAAAGTGACTAATTAGTTCCATTCTATATGAATATACACTTTTATAATGCACATTTATAAAGCCATATCCAAAGCTGTGACTTTGATTTGAAGTCCAAAACGGAATTCACCCAAGCAACTAATTCTATATTTAAATGTACTGGAAAGCATGCTGGTATGAACCATTCATAAGTGATAATACCTATTTGCTCTCCATCACTACATCTAATTATGTGTAATAAAACCAGATTTACAGTGTATTAAGGATGACATGAACCCAACAAAGACCTATATTTCAGCAACAGAAGTCACTTACATTAGTTTGTGAAAATGCATTTTTTCCATTACAAATACATATTCATTGAACAAATTTGTGCTGATTTAGGGCATGCTTATATTTGTATTGCCCTCTGAGAAGAGATCAGCTGTAGATCTCATTTAAGAGGGGGTTTTGACTGGAGGCTGGGAGGTGATTTGATGTCTTCCTACCACCTATTTTAACCCTGTAAAGCCTGTATCACTGCACCGCAACTGTGTGCATTGCAGGCATTTGACTTAAATGGGTACATTTTGGCAGTGGTACTGCGTGCCATATGCGCCAGAGTGCAACATTTTTGCCACCCCCATGATGATTTTGCATGTGTACAAACTCCCTCCAGCCACTGCGTTAGATAAAGGGTGACAGTGAAACTGCAGTTTAACCACTTCAGCCCCGGAAGGATTTCCAGCTTTAGGACCGGAGCCCTTTTTGCGATTCGGCGCTGCGTCGCTTTAACTGACAATTGCGCGGTCGTGCGACGTTGTACCCAAACAAAATTTGCGTCCTTTTTTTCCCACAAACAGAGCTTTCTTTTGGTGGTATTTGATCACCGCTGCGTCATTTCTGATCGCCGCTATAAACAAAAGAAGAGCGACAATTTTGCAAAAAAACCCAAATTTCTTACTTTTTCCTAAAATACAAATCCAAAAAAAAAATATAAAAAAACATTTTTTTTCACCGTTTTTGGCCAATTTATATTCTTCCTCATATTTGCGATAAAAAAAATCGCAATCGGCGTTTATTGATTGGTTTGCGCAAAAGTGGTCGCGTTTACGGATGATGAGAATT
>BLSH010296349.1:39304-60116 GCA_018402905.1 Glandirana rugosa
CGTTTAGGTATGCTCTACAGGACCGAGCCCGGAGGCAGTTCTACCGCGGCCTGTGCGGCGCGGCGTACCCAAGGGTCGCTAGGGGAGCCTACTTCGGGGATGGCGTAGGACTACTCCCACTCAGCCTGATACTCAGGAGTCGATGGGGTAATACAAGAGGGTTCGGGGCCCTCGATGTGGTCCTGTACAATTCGGTCAAACTTTGATACGACGTCTCCCGGGAATTTGTCTGAAGACTGGTCTAATGACTTGTGGAGTGATTTCTTTAATCTCTCAACCCGGTGGCATGTTTAAGGGCCCTCTGCAGCATAGTTTCAAACTGGCTTAACATGTCCTGGTGTAGCTCCCGGGGCTTGGGAGAACATAATGGGGTAGCTGAGGACTCATAGTCCGACTCACCCTCATCAGGATGCGGTAGGGGCTTCATCCGAGGGGATCGCTGGGAACCCATGCGGCGCGGCGTGTCCGGCGCCATCTTGACGGAGGCCCGAGCCAGGACATCTCGTATGGATTTGCCCTTAGGCTTCGGCTTGGAGTGCACCAGGACCATGCTGGGGTGTCCTGAGGGCGTCCGGGATCCTGTGAAGCGGTGAGGGCTGGATCGCTGAGGTGAGCTCCTTTATAGCGGCTTTTGTCTCCCTCTCAGGTGCGGAGCTCTAAGGCGGCACGTCCGTCATGTAGAGCTTCGCGCATGCGCCTCCGTGGTGTAGTATTTTAAAACAATATTTTATTAAGAAAGCAAACACTCACATTTAAAATTATGATGATCAGCGTAGATAGGGGTGTCATAGATGCTCAGACAATGTGGAAAGCAAACTTCCGGGTTCGGCCACCAATCTCCACCCGACGCATTGCGTCACGGTCACGTGCCCTTGAGGGGGATTACGGTGAGCGGCCATTACACCTGGTGAAGGATCTGTGTGCAGTGAAACACTTATCCAATAATGTTCCACCCATAAGAGATATATATAAGACTGAACTTATTTGACGTCAATCGAATCTTCTCCACTCATTAAGGAAATCCAAGAGAATATATATGCACACTTTGCACTTTTCTGATGCACTTTTTTTGATGCACCTTTGATGAAATATTTTTTGAAGCACTGGACATTTGGAATGATATTCATTTAATGTGTTTTGAGACACTGAATGTTGCACTTTAATGGAGCACTAGACACTTTCCTGTTGATCATATGCAATGCATTTAAGCACTGTTATGTTTTATATGTGATATTGCACGTGTTATTTAATTTATAGATGCAATTTATTCTTATGGTTTTGCACATTTTGTTTTGAACATATATTTATTGGCAGGTGTGCAGCTCTACATTGTCCATCTTAAAGTTAGCTACAGGTGCTTGTGACACCTAAAGAGCTGGCAGCTGTGTTGTGGGATCCCAAATAGGCTGCATTCAATTTCTCATCAGTCTAAACAGTCTTAGAGGTTAGCGCGCTGATTACCTTTGTTTATAGTCCAAACATGACCACCCACCACCCCACATTCAACACACCTACATTGCTGACTTTTCTGCTGGAAGATGCATTTCTGTGTACATGATTAAGCAATGAGATGAAAGTGTAGAAGGTCAGCAGATGCTCCCAAACCATGAATGCATGGTCAGACAGCAACAATACACAGCGTTGACAGCAAAGCCACACTTTTGCTGGACAAAATGCACAAGAATTTCAACAGCCCAAGTGGGGCGTTTGTCATTATGCACAATATCAGCCCCCAAAAACCACAGCAAATAACATGGCCTCTTCTCAGGGCAAACCAGCCCCTCTCCTGCAGCAATTTATATAACATTGGTTGTATTGTTAGCACACCAACACGCCCAATGGAAGTAAACACCCACCAGTGTCATTCAATCTGTCTCTTCATGTCTGCCTAAAGCCCCATACACACTATACAATTTTCTGTAGACTTTTGTCTTCAGATTTACCAAAACCATATAATACAAGGTCAAACCTTAAGAGTTTGAATTTGCATGCAATCAGGCAGGCCCTTATACTACATGGTTTTGGTAAATCTGAAGACAAATGTCTACAGAAAATTGTATAGTGTGTATGGGGCTTAACTCTATAGTGATTGCACCTGAAAAAAAGAACACTTACAGTTTGCAAATGTGTTAGCCCACACAATATTGTCAAAACGCCTGCCTTTACACGCACATGAACTTTAATGGCATCCCAGTCCTAGTCTGTAGGGTTCAATATTGAGTTGGCCCACCCTTTGCAGCTATAACAGCTTCAACTTTTCTGGGAAGGCTGTCCACAAGGTTTAGGAGTGTGTCTATGGAAATGTTTGACCATACTTCCCAAAGCACTTTTGTGAGGTCAGGCACTGATGTTGGACAAGAAGGCCTGGCTCGCAGTCTCCGCTCTAATTCATCCCAAATGTGTTCTAACAGGTTGAGGTCAGGACTCTGTACAGGCCAGTTAAGTTCCTCCACCCCAAACTCACTCATTCATGTCTTTATGGACCTTGCTTTGTGCATTGGTCCAAATCAGGAGGGGGGATTATGGTGTGGGGTTGTTTTTCAGGGGTTGTTCTTTCACACTTGTGCGACTTGAAATGTGTGCGTTTTTACAGCGATTTGCCACAATTTTTTGCTGCAATGTTTTGCAGTGATTTTGATGTGACTTGAAGCCATAGCTGTGTAATCCTGAGGTCTATGGACCTCAAGTCGCATCAAAGTTGGACCAAAGTGGTGCAGGGACTACTTTGAAGTCACTGCAACTTGAAGTCGCACAGATATGAATGGTACTCATTGAAAATCATGGGGAATGGCTTGTCATGTGACTTTGCAGTCCCAAGTCGCAGGAAAAGTCACACAAGTGTGAAAGGTGCCTGAAGATAATTTCCAATGAGCACCATTCATATCTGTGCGACTTCAAAGTAGTCCGACTTTGAAGCAACTTGAGGTCGATAGACCTCAGAATTACACAGCTATTGCTTCAAGTCACATCAAAATGACGTAAAAAAATTGTGGTAAATCGCGGTAAAGTCATGCGACTTTCAGGTCGCACAAGTGTGAAAGCGGCCTTAGCCCAGGTTCACATTGGTGCGATTTCAGCACCGGTTCCTGCATCGCACCTCTCCCACAGGTAGTTCACACTGCCTTCTGTGAACTGCTGCGGGTGTCAGTACAATATTAATGACACCCTCAGATTGGTTCATAGATCGCAGTGCTAACTGTGGATTCCGATAGGAATCAGATCGCAGGATTGAGAACACCAATGCGATCTAATTCTGGTGTGAGAAAAAAAGGTCCCTGCACTGCTATAGCTGCAAAGGCTTGGCTAAATCAAATTAATCTACAGACTAAGATTGGGATGCTATTAAAGTTCATGTTTGTATAAAGGCAGGTGTCACAATACTTTTGGCAAGATCGCAGATTGTGCAAGATTTTCAATGGTGGTGTAACCCTCCCACATAAATGCTACATTTATATAAAACTTGGGGAAGGACATGAGTTATGTTTAACAACACAGGAAGAGCTGACAGTCTTTCTACAGGATGTAGCATGTTTGGGATTTGAACCTATGAACCCCAGCTTTGCTCAGCAGAAGTGCTAAGCCCTTAGCCACATTCATGGAGTTTCCATTGCTGTGATGTCAAACAGTCCTAAGTCTCAGGGGTGCAATAAATGAACCAATGCAGATGTGCTGTGGAAGGCTGGATAATAATTGAACAACCTGTTACTGGCATATGCCATCTGTTTTGAAGGTTTGTTATGACTCAGTACTGTGAACATTCTGCTATAGAACATCTCTCATTTTGGGGCATTTGCCTTGGTAAGAAGCTGCAATAATTGCTGGATGAGAAATGTTAAGGCTGATTATAGTCCTTGCCCATAGAAAATATGTGACACAATTTGCAATAGTGGTGGAACCCTCCTAAACATAAATACTACATTTAGACATAATTTTGGTAAGAACATGCGTTATGAGAACAGAAAACCTCTCTACATGAAGTGATATTCTCAGGACGCAAACCCGGAACCTCTATGTTCCTAGGCAGAAGCGTTAAGCTGTTAGCCACCAGTCTGCCAGATGTGCACCCCTGCTACACATAAATGCACATATACTGCATTTCTTTGCACATATAGGTTGTGGAATTACATTAGTCTGGAGTTTATTCTGTGCTATTTGGTGGTGCTTGGAGTGTAGAACAGTGATGTTATTGTAACAGCAATGGTATTGTTTGCGCTTTGTGAAGATACCTGTGTGAGTTTGGGAAAAGATTTTTATGAGATGGACAGCAACAAGCAAAAGACAGAGAAAAACATGAGAAGATTGCACATTGTAACATTCTTAAAAACAAATTAGATTATGAAATAACAACATTGCTGCAGGGACAATTTGTTTGAGAGAAAGATACATTTCATCTCAACATGAAAATGATTTTTAGGGAAGTTACAATTGTATCATTAGAATCAATGGCTGAAACTTGCATTGGGCTTCTCAAGAAGGCATATTAGCCAACGTGAATTTGCCTTCTCAAGAAGACATTATAGGCAAGTGCGAATTTACTATACCGCCCTCTAAAAAGACATGGTTGTTAAAATGAGGGAAATTTCTTGTCTGAGCATGCTCAGTTGTGCTGATGAATAGTCAGGAAAAAAGGGGGAATTTGGCTATTTTCAGACTTTCAATGATATTTCAGGTTATACATCACTTTTTTAAACAATTTAAAAGCAGATCGTCATTAAACAAGATACTACATATTTAAAAACAATTTAGGTGATCATATCATGCTCTAAACATTATTTCCATGTGCAATTCCCTTGCTTCTACCACGACTAGTTTTTTAGTCACTGTTGTTTGGGCGCTATAGTGAATTTGATTCTGGAACTATTTTCTCCCTCAGGGCTTTAGTGAATTCCATTTTCGCACTAATTAGCGCAAATTTGCGATTTTGCACATTAAAATTTGCGCGAAGGCAGAATCGGGATATAGTAAATGACCCCCATAGTGTTCAAGTCTAGTTTACAACTCATAATGAGATCAGCCAGCACAAAACATTATTAACCCCTTAAGGACCGAGCCTCTTTTTGAGAGTCTGTGTTTACAAGTTAAAATCATTTTTTTTTGCTATAGAATTACTTAGAACCTACAAACATTATTTGTTTTCTAACATCCCAGAGAATAACATGGCGGTCGTTGGAAAACTTTATGTTACACCGTATTTGCGCAGCGGTCTTACAGGTGCAATTTGTTTTTAAAAATTCACTTTTTTGAGTTAAAAAATAAGACATCAAAGTTAGCCCAATTTTGTTCCATATTGTGAAAGATAAGGTTACGCTGAGTAAACTGATATCCAACAAGTCATGCTTCAAATTTGCGCCCGCTCGTGGAATGGCGACAAACATTGGCACTTAAAGATCTCCATCGACAATGTTTAAACATTCCTACAGGTTACCAGATTTGAGTTACAGAGGAGGTCTAGAGCTAAAATTAGTGCTCTCGCTCTAACAATTGCAATAATACCTCACTGTATACCTCATGTGTGGTTTGAACACTGTTTTCGTATGCAGGTGGGACTTACGTATGCGTTCGCTTTTGCGTGCAAGCGCGGCGGGATAGGGCGCTTTAATTTTTTTTTCTTATTTTTTTTTTTTTATTTATTTTACTTTTTATTTTTTATTTTTACACTGTCCTTTAAAAAAAAAATTGATCACTTTCATTCCTATTTCAAGAAATGTAAACATTCCTTGTAATAGAAAACAGCATGCTAGGACCTCTTAAATATGAGATCTGGGGTCAAAAAGAACTCAGATCTCATATATCCACTAAAATACAATGAAAAAAAAAAAAATAAATAAAATGACACTTGAAAAAAAAAGTCCCCCTTAAGAGCTATGGGCGGAAGTGATGTTTGACGCCAATTCCATCCTGCAATGCTATGGAGCCAAATGGGCACCATATTCCACTCACTCGGCTCACAGGCATTACGGCAGCCGCATCAGATCGTCTCCGCCCTCTCCCACCCCTGATAAAAGTGATCTTGCGAGTAATCCAATGCAGAGACTAATTTTATGGCCGCTAAAAAAAAATACCGGGTTATGGTGGCTATATGCTACCATAACAACAGTATTCCACTTCGAAGGACTGCCATATGATGAAGGCGGGCGGTCAGGAAGTGGTTAATTATGGTAAACATTAACTCCCCAACTCCATTGGCATAGCTGAAAAAATTTCAGTTTTGGAGTTTTCAGAAAAGAGCAAGTAGAAGATAAGCGACAATTTTTAGTTTTCTAAGCTATGCTATATGAATGAGAATATTTAACAAGAATGAAGATAAATAAATATAAATTAGCAAATTGGCTACAAAAGATGAAATACACTTTAAATAACACAATTTTATTTACAAAGGGAAATCTTTAAGGGAGTCTTATAATCAAAGCATGCGCTTTCATTTCACAACATCAGCATTGTAAAAGCAATAGAAACAATAGTTATTTTTAACCACTTCCCGACCGCCATATGCAGAATGACAGCCGGGAAGTGGTTCAGTTATTCTTACTGGGCATCATATGATGCCCAGCAGGATAACATCACGGCGCGCGCCTGTGGGGGCACGCATCGCGGCGATCGTGGTCTGACCCACCGCATTACCAATCTCGGTACAGAGCTTCCGTCGGAAGCTCTTTACCATGTGATCAGCCGTGACCAATCACGGCTAGTCACAGTGTAAACAGGAAAAGCCATTTATCGGCTTTTCTACTACTCATGTCTGCAGATGCAAGTTGTGGAGAGCCGATCGGCTGCTCTCTTGAAGGGGGGGGGTCTGTGCTGATTGCTCATCAGTGCAGCCTCCCCTAGAATCAGCCCACTAGACAACCAGGGAACCTGCCCAGGACCACCAGGGAGCCGATTCTGACCACCAGGGAGCCAATCCTAGACCACCAGGGAGCCCACCCTAGAAAACCAGGTAAGGGGCACAGTGCCAAACATTGATGGCACTCAGTGCCAACTTCTGATGCCACCCAAGACCACCAAGGAATGGGCCCCTATTAGTGCATCTGCTGCCCACCAGTGCCACCTATCAGTGCCCATCAGTGCCACCTACAAGTGGCCAATGCTACCTATCAGTGCCCATCAGGGCTGCCTATGAGTGAGCATCAGTGCCACTTATCAGTGCCCATCAGTGCTGCATATCAGTGCCCGTCAGTGCTGCTTATCAGTTACGCCTATCAGTGCCCAACAGTGCTGCATATATGTACCACCACATCAGTGCCACCTCATCAGTGCCACCTCATCAGTGCCAATTAGTACTGCCTCATCAGTGTCCGTCAGTGTAGCCTCATCAGTGCCCATCAGTGAAAAAGAAAATGTACTTATTTACAAAGTTTTGTGACAGAAACAGAGAAAAACTCCTTTTTTTTTAAATTTTCAGTCTTTTTTTATTTGTAGCATAAAAAATAAAAATGGCAGGGGTGATCAAATGCCACCAAAAGAAAGCTCTAGGTGTGGGAACAAAGTGATAAAAATTGTTGTTTGGGTACAGCGTTGCATGACTGCGCAATTGCCATTCAAAGAGCAACAGCACTCAAAACTGAAAATTGGTCTGGTATGGAAGGGTTCTAAGTGCCAGGTATTGAAGTGGTTAATGATGCAAAATACGCTTATGGGAAAAATGTCCTTTTATTTTGTGAGTTCTGCCTGCTTTCAACTTCCTGGATTCCCTGCATGCTTTTGCAGCTTCTTCTCTGCTATCTACTCTCATTGTCTAAGGACTATATAACCCATAGCAGGTCCGCTGATAAGGCAGTACAGCCAGCCCTCCTGTTCTGGGCCCAGACATCATCAGTGCAAAAGGGGAACCCTGGTACCTGCTGAGTTGGAGGGCTGGCTGTACTGTACAGACACTGATCCTCTTCTGCCTCCCCCTGCAGTGCTGCCAGCGTTCCTTCCTCTTTCTCCATCTGGCTGTACTGCAGAGGGATTGGTCATAGCATATGCACCCCTTCCATCTGCTGTCTGGCCCCTCCATTTGCCCCTTTCACCTGCAGTGCTTCTGGCTTCCCTCTTCTCCCACCAGCAGCTGCAGTGGGCACAAAGGGAGATGTTTAGGATAGAGAGCAGGGTAAGGGGGCGGTAAATATGTAATTTACTAGCCCCTTCCTTTCATGAGTGAACACAGTGAGTGATCGGTACCAATCACTCATGTGTCCATTCATCACTGAAGCATAGTAAACTGTGTTTATTATGCTTCAGTTTGTGAGTGAGCAGGAGGCTACAGAGAAATGAACTTATAAATCTATGTTCTCGGTCACTTTTGGCCAGGAATCGGGGCAGCCTTGTCAGGTAGGCTGTATGGGGCCCCATGATTCCTAACAGCAGCCCTGAGCCATAGTACCTTGTTTTTGGGCAAGCTGTGATTTCTATACTGATTCAGTCTACTGAAACTCCTCCCCTCAACATCTCTGTATTCAGAAGGGGAGACACAACAGTGCCTACATATAGGGCATAGTGAATACATGTGACAACATTTTTAATGTAAGAACCATAACATTTAGATCCAGTGCAGCCACCATAGTGGCAGAACTTATCGCCCACTCTTGTGCACGTGGGGGTGCCAAGCAGTTGATGGCTTTTTAGGAGCATTTGAGTGAAAGCAATTCTCATGTTCCCAATTTTCTCTGAGCTTATGTGGGGAACGTTTTGTGTGTGTGGGAGTCAAAGTCACTCTTATGCTTGTCCCAAAAATTCTATCTTCCCCACCACCATTCTGCCACAGACCCACCAGTCTACCTCTGTTCTCACCATTTTCCCCTTCCCCCTCACCACTCTGCTTTCCACCAACTCCTAATACTTTGCTTCCCACTCTCACCACATTGCCACCCCCTCCCTCCTTGACCCCCTTCTTTAAAAATATGAGGCATGCCCACCCCTGCCATTAACCCCTGATGCTGCTCCTCTCTCCCTCCACTCTGCTGCATAACTTCTACTTTACACTCCTCCACCCACCCCTGCCCTGATCCCTTCCCCCTGGTCCTCCACCCATCCTCACTACTTTTCCCATGCCATTTTAAACTCTTCTAACATGACTGGGCCTGCACGCACCCCAGTCTCACTGTCATCATTTGCCACCAACTCATTCCAACTGCTCTCACAACCACAGGCACACAACCCCTATATATATATATATATTATGGCAGAGCGGTGCCCTGCCGGGGTTTAGAGAAGGAAGATGGCCCAGGACTCTCAACCTGGCATGTTGAGGGGCTCCAGATGAGTTGCATGTTTAAGAGGAAACTGGCTTTTCAGATTCCTCAGTGTTTAAAGTCTGTTTCAGGATCTGGAGCATTTTTTGTCTTGTGAAATTCCGATAGATAGATAGATAGATAGATAGATAGATAGATAGATAGATAGATAGATAGATACAGTATATATACAGTTGTGCTCACAGGTTTACATACCATGGCAATTATGTCTACTCTTTTTAAATCATAATGACAACAGAAACTACCCAAATGACCCTGATCAAAAGTTTACAAAAATCTTAGTTGGTGTACCAGACTGTGGTTTGGTTTCAATAGAACCCCTCATTTTCCACTTCTTGATTAGAGTTTGAACACTGCTGATTGGTTTGCTTTATAGAGGTCAACTATCTTTTCCCTCAGATCCTTTGACAATTCTTTTGCTTTCCCCATGACTCAGAATCCAGAAACATCAGTACAGCACTGGATGAAAGATGCAAAGGTCTGTCAGGAGTCCAGAAACTCATTGACATTTTATACACACACATTAATTACAAGCAAACAGATCACAGGTGAGAATGGTTACCTTTAACAGTCATTCAAACCCCTTTATGTCAACTTGTGTGCATGTTATCAGGCCAAAATAACCAGGGAATGTAAACTTTTGATCAGGGTCATTTGGGTACTTTCTGTTGTCATTATGATTTAAAAAGAGTAAACACAGTTGATTGATAAATGATAATAAATGGTTTCAGCCAAACACTAACCATGAGTGAAAGAAATGTTTTTGTGTTATCATCCATATTCTCTGAAAAATGTCCAAGAAAGCATAAATTCTGCCAGGGTATGTAAACTAATGAGCACAACTCTATGTATATAATATATATATATATATATATATATATATATATATATATATATATATATATATATATATAGTATTTATATTTACTAAAACAAAATAAATATATTCCTAATGTCACAACAATGCCCGTTGATTTAGTAACATCACTGTTAAAAGTCACAGTCGTGCTAATATATGTGAGGAAACAAAAGTTCTCCTAAAGCAAAAATCATACATTGATTTGGAGCTTTACCATTCCACCAAATTACCCAAGGTTGCCCTAAAGTGATATTATTTTATTCAGCAGACTTATATTTACTAAGACAAATAGATGAGGATGCATTAGAAAAAAATATGCTACAGAGTCTTATAGTCAACTAGCATTTTCAAAAGGAGGTCATCAATGGCAACCTACTTCTTAGTACAGTTGTTTTAATTATAAAAAGTTATTTTGAAATACTTTCACCACTGTAGTGTTTGCTCTTGGTTTATTTAAATTCCATTAGAGTGAATTTCTATTTATGTACATGATTTCTGCATCAAACCTTTTAATTACACAAAATAGGTTTGAAATAGCTTTATCCCCTGACAGATTAGTAGGGTCACACAGGAGGTCATGAGGCGTACAGTCTGTGATGGGATTCCCCCATTAATAAATAAACATGACTTATGTGAATATGTTGGGTAATAGCAAGGCCATCATTTTATTCTTATTAATAAATAAAACTACTAAAAGCACACTGCCAGATCGAGAAACGGGCCCTGAAAGCTACTAAAAATATATCATTTATAATAAATGTCTATAATTATACATCTGTAATAATTGTCTAAGTTTTGCTAGTTCATTTCTTTATGACATTGTACCCAGCCTTCATTCATTCTGCCAATAACTTATTTAATGTTAATGGAATACTGATAATAGACTAAGTGTATTTTTGTCCTCCTTTCTACAAAAGTAAAATGCCAATAAATGACACTAACATGAAAGCTCTCATAAGGTAGGAGAGGCTCCCTCCTTTGAAGCTATGAATGGGAAAAGTGAGGGGGTGAGTGTATCTGCAGTGGAGGGTCCTGGAGATCTGCCAACAGAATACATTATGGAATTAATGGAGGATTATGGGGGGCTTATGTATGGCTATGGTGCAGAGAAATCAGATAACAACAGTTTTTTTAGATTTTCTGTTTTAAAATTTCAACCTGTTCCAGGATACACTGCCAAAACTCTTCCCGCAGAGGTGCCAAATCATTTTTTCATCCTTTTCTCCTAGGGATGGTAAAGTCTTCAAGATGACTTCTCAAAAGGGCTTCATATATCTTTGAAATAAGGCATATTTTAATGACCATTGTCACAAATCTTTCCATGAGTGAAGTCTTAGTCACAAACATTTCACTAATTTTGGTTTGCAATGTAAGTGCATAGCGGGGCTGCAGATATTGAAGGAATCTTTTATTAGGTATATTACACTTCTTCTGTAAATCACAAAATCCCTTTAGAATGTTTCTAGTGTACATTACACAAACTCAATCCCTATCCGGTAACAGAACACAAATTCTTTCAGCTTTCCCAATTCCACATCAATAATTTTGATCCATAATAGAGTGTAAAGGTTATAGCCTCCATTATTTCATATTTTTTGTCATTTTCATCCATATTATCTGTATAAGGGTAATGTCCAGGTATTGAGACAGCTTAGTAAAGTTACCTACTTCCAATTGCATTATCAAATGGCACCCGGAATTCTAATCTAAGAGAATGGTTTGAATAGAATCTTCAATAATTATAACCCATCCAGCAAAGTTCTGTAACTGGGCCGCTATAAAATACAATGTGGCATGTGGTACAGCCAGACCTCTATTTTTTGTCAACATTAAGGCTGATAATTTAATTCTGGACTGTTTTCCATTCCAAATCAAGGTCAGAGAAAAAGATTAATCCAAATAGGGGAGTTTTGTAGAACATATTGTAATTGTGGGGGACCAAAATAATTTTAAGCAAGTTTACCCTTCCTGTAGCCGAAAATGGTAGTTTATTCCAGTTTTTGCTTTTAAGTCAAAATCTGATTAACAACGGAGCCAAATTATAATTTAAGTACTCCTCAATTTTTGGACATCTAGTAATCCCTAGATATTTAAAGGATGCTACTACTTTAATCTGTTGGGTAGCCATTAGCATGGGAACATTCTGATTATCAAACGGGAGCAGGACTGAATAATAACAAAACCAGAATGGGAACCATGTGTCCCTATCACTGTCTTAAGCAATTCTGAAGAGTAGTCCATATCCCTAAAAATAACAGCATATCATCTGCATACATAGCAATTTTTTCCTACCTATGTTCTCTATTTAGATAATCTAATAGCGTCTGCAAAGGGGTTCCAAAGTCAAAGCATAGAGAAGAGGGGAGAGCAGGCACTCCTGTCTTATACCTCGTTGAATAGAAAACGATTCTGGGACAATGCCCTTAACCTGAATGCAATCCCTTGGTGCAGAATGTAACAATTGAACCCATTTTATAATAATGTTTCCCAAATCAAATAAGTACCTTCCAAAATAGGTTTCATAATAATCTTCCAAAAATAGGATTACTCTTTATGGCAAGAACCTTAGCAGCATCTATTGAGATAAATTAATTACTGTAGACCTAGTATGTGCTAGGGTATATATGACCTTCTTAAGTCTGTTTGACAACTCTAGCAAGTATTTTTACATCTGTATTGTGTATATCTAAACTATATCTTTATTGTCCACACAGAGACTATTTCAGCTTTTTATCTTCTATAGAACATATTATTTACCAATTAAATCATTTCAATTGGGGTGAGGGAAAAGCCTTGTTTATTGTTTGCATGAGATGTCAAGGGGACAAGGCGGGTTTTATAAGCATGGTTTGGTGGTACACATAATTATTTAGGTACTGGTAGTTCATTATAGGTTCTATTAATAGAGCTTATCAAATACAAGTTCTTCTATATCTCTGGGTGTGTAGGGAATGTAGATTAGGAATTGTATCCTAATATGGTAAGGATGCCATTATCCAGGCTTCTGTTTCTTGCTTGAAAAATCATTGCATTGAAGTGGGCATCTCCATATCCACCTACACCGACTGGTGAGTCCGTGTCAATTTTACTCTTCTTAAGGAGTGTTTGATATGCCCACACAGGGATACTATAGATTAGTGGTGGTCAGCTTTCTTGAAACAAGGGCCTCATGTGTGGCTCCCAACATAACTAAAGTGTTATACATAAAATTTAGTTAATATGTATTATCAGAGACAGCAGACACACAACAGGATATAGTCAAAGACTATGGGCATTATCCAAGAGATAGTAAGAGAATGTGGACATAATACAACTTACAGTAGACATAATACAAGAGATGGTCAGAGAATGAGATTGCAGACATGGAGTGTAGGGACATGCCTCAGTCATAGACTGGAGACATACTGTATTACATGAGGCTGCTAGAAATTATGACCATTACCGGCAGAACCGGCACTACTGCTAGGTGAATTAGACATCCACCTAGGGAGCACTGCCGCCTAGAGTGCAGCCATGGCCGATTGTTTCCCTAACGTCCATGATCATCTGCTGTTGGATCCACGACAACCACAACAGCTTGTAGTTTTCAAGCTAATATTATGACACATATGCAATGTTAATTAGCAACAAACTCAGGGCAGTTGCACTCTCTCAATGCAAATGCCTTGATTTGTAAGAGGCAAATGGTATAAAGTATGCTACTATTTTTTTACATGTGCTGGATATATCAAAAAACAAAATAACCTAAATAAGTAAAGAAGGTATTGAATAAATAAAATGTTTGATACAAATATCATTCAAGTCAAATGTGCCAAAAATGCCAGTGCCTGGATTAATGTGCAATCTGTGACTCCACAAAAATAATATTCATTAAACATTCAAACAAGAAAGTCTATTGTGATAAGAAGACATCACATCCTCTAATAATCAATGTCGGTGCTTTTAAAGTGACAGTGCAGTGCTATTCCACTTCACTCCATGTGCGCTGTGCCCCAACACCAATGGGTCCAGACTCACTAAATGCAGTTGACTTCTTATGGCTTATGCCAAAAGTGATCAAAATAAAACTTCCACAGCTCAGCTGTGCATGGCTAGGTGTCCTTAATGCTGTTTCTTTTTACAAAGACCAGTTGGAGATTGTTACATGCCTCCCCGGCACCCAGGGATCATCTGCCTGTAATTATTATAACTACCTCTGGCCACCACTCTGAAGGTGGAAACCGATGCTATCCGTGTATGGAGTTGGAGAGCCGAGAGAACCCCTACTCGTGTGGGTTTCATCTCTCAATTAGGCATCATCAGGAGGTTGTTGAAAACAAACAAATTATTATTCACCAAAACCGCTTACTTAGGATGGGCCGAACACCCCCCTCTTTGGTGAGCAGCAGAACTTCCGAACAGGTGAAATGTTCTAACCTGAGCAGCGAACCCCATTGAAGTCTATGGGAGCCGAACAGGCAAAAGCAATAGTGCCCATTTTGAAGGCTTGCAGCTGTGCTCATAAGTTTACACAAGCTGGCAGAATTTTTGATTTCTTGGCCATTTTTCAGAGAATATGAATGATAACACAAAAACATTTTTTTCACTCATGGTTAGTGTTTGTCTGAAGCCATTTATTATCAATCAACTGTGTTTACTCTTTTTAATGACAACAGAAACTACCCAAATGACCCTGATCAAAAGTTTACATACCCCAGTTCTTAATACCGTGTATTGCCCCCTTTAACATCAATGACAGCTTGAAGTATTTTATGGTATTTGTGGATGAGGCTTTTTATCTTCTCAGATGGTAAAACTGTCCATTCCTCTTGGCAAAAAACCTCCAGTACCTGGAAAATTTTGTCTGTCTTGCATGAACTGCATGCTTGAGATCTCCCTAGCATGGCTTAATGATGTTGAGGTCAGGAGACTGAGATGGCCACTCCAGAACCTTCACTTTATTATGTCAAGATCCTTTGACATTTCTTTTGCTTTCCCCATGACTCAGAATCCAGAAATCCATCAGTGCAGCATTGGATGAAAGATGCAAAGGTCTGTCAGGAGTCTAGAAACTCACTGACCTTTTATATATACACACTAATTACAAGCAAACAGATCACAGGTGAGGATGGTTACCTTTAATAGCCATTGAGACCCCTTTGTTTCAACTTGTGTGCATGTTATCAGGCCAAAATCATCAAGGTATGTAAACTTTTGATCAGGGTTATTTGGGTAGTTTCTGTTGTTATGATTTAAAAAGAGTGAACACAGTTGATTGATAATAAATGGCTTCAGCCAAACACTAACCATAAGTGAAAAAAATGTTTTTGTGTTATCATTCATATTCTCTGTAAATGTAATCTTATGAGCACAACTGTATATGCAAGCAATTGGTCATGAAATGGGTATATGTGTCTGGGTCCTGCCCTGGGGGACATGTATAAAAAAAAAGCAAAAAAAAAATGTTTTTTTTAGGAGTTGTGATTTTAACCATTTGTCATAATACGGCAGAAGGTTGGCACTGCTGTGCAAATCACCGTAGCTGTATGGCAGCTGCAATTGTGGGCGGGGGCGCGCCACCGGCGGCATGCTCTCGCACTCACTGCACACTGCTTGAGCATGCCAGAGGGGTTGGGTGAACTCAATGTCCGCTGGCGACTCACGATCGCCTGTTACAGAGGCAGAATGGCGATCTGCCAGTGTAACCACTGTGGATCTCCATTCTGTCAGGGGACATACAGGATGACAGATATACTGTTCCCAGTAAACAGAAATAGTTAGATCTGTCATGTTCCTGCTAGCTCAGCCCCCACACAGTTAGAACACACTGAGGGAACACACTTAACCCCTTGATCGCCTCCTACAGTTTATCCCCTTCCCTGCCAGTGACATTTATACAGTAATCAGTGGCTATTTTTAGCTCTGCTTGCTTTATTAATGTCATTGGTCCCTAAAAAGTGTCAAAAGTGTCCAATCTGTCTGCCGCAATATTGCAGTCCTGATGAAAATCCCAGATCACCTCCATTACTAGTAAAAAAAAAAATAATAAAAATGCTATAAATCTATTCCCATAATTTGTAGACTCGAAAACTTTTGCACAACCCAATCAATATACGACTATTGCGATTTTTTTTTTTACCAAAAATATGTAGAACAATATACATTGGCCTAAAATGATTTTAACAAAATGAAAAAGAAAATGGCATGGGGTCCCCCCCCAGTCCATACCAGGCCCTTCGGGTCTGGCATGGATTTTAAGGGGAACCCCGCACCAAAATAAAAAAAGGCACGAGGGTCCCCAAAATCCATACCAGACCCTTATCTGCGGATGCAACCTGGAGGTCAGGATGGGGGGATGAGCGACCCCCCCCTTCTGAACCATACCAGGACACATGCCCTCAACATGGGGTAGGTGCTTTGGGGGTCCCCCCAAAGCACCTTGTCAACATTTTGGTGGGGACACAGGCCTCCTCCTGACAACCCGGGCCGGTGGTTGTTGGCGTCTGTGGGCTCAGAATTTGTCACGTGACGTGATAGGGGGTGGGGGGACCGTCTCCTGTGGTTTTTATTTTTTGACACTTTTTTGGTGAATGGGTAGGGGTTCTATGTCTCCGATACCCATTCACATGGTGGGTGGGATCTGGGGCCCCCTTGCTAAAGGGGGCTTCTAGATTCTGATAAGCCCCCTGACCACAGACCCTGACAACCACCCACCAGGGTTGTCGGGAAGAGGCTCTTGTCCCCATCATTATGGGGACAAGGGCCTGGTATGGACTGTGGGGACCCCATGCTGTTTTTTTAATTTTTTATCTATATTGCGGGGAGCTGGCAATACATTACAGCCGCAAGCAAGTTTGGATGCCAGTTTTTCCTTTATGAATGTCATTATTGCTGCGGCATGCTCTATACATCACACAGATGTGCCACTTTACAGGCAGACTAAGGGGACCCCCCAGGCAAGATATTTAACCACTTCAGCCCCGGAAGGATTTCACACTTTAGGACCAGAGCATTTTTTGCGATTTGGCACTGCGGCATTTTAACTGAAAATTGCGCGGTCGTGCGATGTTGCACCCAAACAACATTTGTGTGCTTTTTTCCCCACAAATACAGCTTTCTTTTGGTAGTATTTGATCTCCTCTGCATCATTTCTGATCACCGCTATAAATAAAAAAAGAGTGACAATTTTGCAAAAAAAACAGTTTTTCTTACTTACTAAAATACAAATCCAAAAAAAACACATTTTTTTTCATCGGTTTTGGCCGATTTTATATTCTTCCTCATATTTTTAGTTAAAAAAATTGCAGTCGGCGTTTATTGATTGGTTTGCGCAAAAGTTGCTGCGTTTACAATTATGATTATTCGCGGGTAGCCAGCAGCGATCAAGTCTGCCCTACCCGCTCCCTGGCTCCCCCTGGGCACAGTGAGCGTGCCTCCGGAGGCGCACGCGCGCTCACAATGCTAGGTATCGTGACCGCAGTCAGGTGACGGCGATTCGCAATAACGAGCCACCTTGCCGATGCTGTGGCGGGCGGTCGGCAAGTGCTTAAAGGAATTTTTCATTTTTATTGTTTCACTTTAAGCATCATTAAAACCACTGCTCCTTTTTTTTTATACATGTCCCCCAGTGCAGATCCCAGACCCCCATACCCCTTTCATGGCCAATTACTTTATATAAAACCCTTTTATGACACTTTTTTTATTCAGCTGTCAATGGGGAAACCCATTGACAGCTGATGACTTATCGTTGTTAAGGATGCCGTGGGTGGGTTCCCTGCCACGTTCCTTAACAACCAGCTTACACTGTGCCCTGATTGGCCAAAGCTTTGCCCAATCAGGGCAAAGAATGCAGTGAATTCAGTGCATTGCAGGATGTTTGCTGGACGAACACCCTGAAAATTTTGGATGTTCAGCGAATGGCCGAACAGGTAAATGTTCATCCCAAATCATGCCCGGGCCGAACCAATTGCCCATCCTTACCTTTTACAAAGACATGGATAGAAATGGGTATATTCCCACAAAAAGCTGCCATCGTCCTAAATGAGGGCCGGTGTGAAATGCTTTGAGGGCTTGGCCTAGTCAGAGTTCAGGCTGAGGTTGCCACTCTCATATTGATCTAAGGGACTATGTGGATGTGAGGATACAGGGATCCTTCTCTTTCATACTAGCCAGCCCTGATTAGAGGGCAAAAGGAAATCACAGATTAGTGTCTGCAGAAGCTTCGAGGGCCACATGAAACTGCCAAAGGGCAGCATGCGGCCTCTGAGCCACAGGTTAGGCACCAGGGCTCTAGATAAATTTAATAATCTATGGGAACCTTGGCTTGTCCCTGCTCTGGCACCTACTTCTTGCATTTTCAATGCAAGCTATGATGAGGTGTTAATGTCTCCTTGACCACTATTAACTATGTTGATGAGTAGTAGCAAGAATTACTATAGTGCAGATAGATAAGAGAAAGGTTTTTTTTTGTTTTTTATAGGGGTCATATATGAATAGAGGATGTAGAATAGAGGTTGGTAGTTTATGTTTATTAATTTAATTACTGAAGATAACATATGGATGTGTATGTTATATTTGTTTATAAAATGAAAAATAAAGATATGGAAAAAATTGTCATAATAGTCAGCAGTGATTGGTTTTTGGAGTCCTGTATGCAGCAAGGCTCCCAAGAAGTCTCACACATGTGGTACCTCTGTACTCAGGAGAAGAAGCAGAATGTATTTTGGGGTGCAATTTCACATATACCCATTTAGTGACAATTTTGTGAAAAAAACTAAATTTTCCCAAAACTTGTGACAAAATATAAAATATTCCATGGACTCATCATGCCTCTCAGGAAATAGCTTGGGATTTCTACTTTCCAAAATGGGGTCATTTGGTGGGGGATTTGTGCTATCTTGACATTTCAGGGCCTCTGAAACTGTGATAGGTAGTAAGGAAGTGAAATCGCCAATTTATGCCCTTAGAAATCCTAAAGGTGGTGATTGATTTTCGGTGTCCTGTACGCGGCTAGAGTCCCAAAAAGTCCCACACATGTGGTATCCCCGTACTCAGGAGAAGCAGAAAAATGTATTTTGGGGTGTAATTCCACATATACCCATGGCATGTTTGTGCAAAAAAAAATTGTAATTTTCCTGAAACTTGTGGCAAAATATAAAATATTCCATGGACTCTACATGCCTCTCAGCAAATAGCTTGGGGTGTCTACTTTCCAAAAAGGGGTCATTTGGGGGGGTTTGAACTGTCCTGGTATTTTGTGCCCAATATCACCAACTCTTCTAAGTAATTACTTTTAACCCCGAAACATTATATATATATATTTTTAAAGCAGAGACCCTAAAGATTAAAATGGTGGGTGTTGCAATTTTTTTTTCACAAAGTATTTGTGCCGGGATTTTTCAAACGCAATTTTTCGAAAAAAAAAACCACTTTTTTGAATTTTAATGCACAAAAACACGCTACATTGCCCAAATGTTTGGTGAAATAGAAAAGATGATCACATGCCAAGTATATAGATACCAAACACAACATATTTTAAAGTTACGCACACCAACGCAGCGGTGACAAACTATATACATTATTAAAAGTGTTTGTGGTGATACCTCACATGCATGGTGCAATTGCTGTTTACATACGGCACGAGACCGATGCTTGCGTTCACTTTTGCACGCGTGCACGGGGGTGCTTTTTTTTTTCTTAATCATTATTTTGTTTATTTTTACACTGTCCCTTTCATTTTTTAAATTATTTTTATTATCACAGGGAATTTAAATATCCCCTATGATAGCAATATGTAGTGACAGGTACTCCTTTTTGAAAAAGTTGGGGTCTATTAGACTCTAGATCTCTCCTCAGCCCTTAAAGCATCTGACCACACCAAGATTGGTGTGATAAGATGCTTTCCCAATTTCCCAATGGCACTGTTTATATCTGTCATGAAAGGCTTGTAGCTTCCGGTTTCCTAGACCATAGAGATGATTGGAGCCATTCTAGTCTTCAATCAGCTCTATGGTAAGCTGGTGAAACCACCGGCTGCATTCTCAGGTTCCCCCTGTAGGATGGGACCGGAGAGCCTGAGAAAACCATGGAAGACAGTGGGGGGAGGGACTTGTAAAAGAAGTCTAGTGGCTAATTAGCTGCTAGGATTGCTTTTACATGAAAGTCGACCGCTGGTTGAAAAGAATGATACTTAAACCTGCAGACATCATTCCTGGTATAACCACTAAAAGTCCAGAAACATACCAGTACATCATTGGTCCTTGTTGGGCATATATTGTAATGTTCTTTTTTTTTCATGCAGCCTGTGAATGAAAAAAGAGAATCAATCAATCGGTAGTATGCCCACCACTAGAAAACCACCCTGCATCCACCCACTTCTAATAATGGGCATACCACTGTTCTAAAAATATATGCTGAAGCATAGGGGTAATCCACCCCTGCCCCTATGCTTTGGCATGTGTGCTCTTTTTTAACTGTGGGGGTGAAATCACCTCCTACAGTGCTGGAGTCACTGCTTTATGTATCGTGGGAGCAAACGCTGTTGCTGTCAAGATAGATAAATAAGTGCTGCAGATGAATGGCATAACTGCAAAGCAAATAATGGTTAACAATAAAACACAGTAAACAGTAAAGTATAAAATAATTACATTACCTGCAAAGCAAACATGATAAAACACAGTAACAATAAAACATTACAGTTAAGCATAAAAACAGAGCAGAACAAAAGAGAGAGAAAAATAGA
>BLSH010296354.1:52803-68373 GCA_018402905.1 Glandirana rugosa
GAACTTGGTGTGGAGTTATTTACTTTAAGGTCATCACAAAGGACAAGGGGGCACTCTTTACGTCTAGAGGAAAAAAGATTTCATCTACAAATACGGAAAGGTTTCTTCACAGTAAGAGCTGTGAAAATGTGGAATAGACTCCCCCCAGAGGTGGTTTTGGCCAGCACGGTTGATTGCTTTAAAAAAGGCCTGGATTCTTTCCTTAATGTAAATAATATAACTGGGTACTAACATCTTTAGGTAAAGTTGATCCAGGGTGAATCCGATTGCCTCTCGGGGAATCAGGAAGGAATTTTTTCCCCCGTTATAGCAAATTGGATCCATGCTTTGCTGGGGTTTTTTGCCTTCCTCTGGATCAACTGTGGGTGAAGTATTGTATATGGGATTATTTGGTTGTATGTGTATATGTGTATGTATATGTATATGTATATATATATATATATATATTTTTTTTTTTTTTTTGGTTGAACTGGATGGACTTGTGTCTTTTTTCAACCTGACTAACTATGTAACTATGTAACTATGTAACTATATTGCCAAAAATCTGGAGAAGGGATTTATCCATCCGTCTACTTCATCGGCTGGTGCAGGTATATTCTTTGTAGAGAAAAAGGATCACTCCTTGAGACCATTCATTGACTATCGTGACTTAAATAAAATAATGGTAAAGAACCGCTATCCCTTTCCTTTGGTTCCCAAGTTGTTTCAGAGACTAAAATCCGCCAACATCTTCACAAAACTAGATCTCAGGGGAGCCTACAACTTTATCAGAATACGGGAAGGTGATGAGTGGAAGACTGCATTCCGTACCCGATTCGGGCACTTTGAATATCTGGTCATGCCATTTGGGCTCTGCAATGCCCCAGCCACCTTTCAATATTTCATCAATGACATTTTCAAATACTTTCTGGACATTTTTGTTTTCGTTTACCTAGATGATATCCCGATATTCTCAGTGTCATTAGAGGTACACCAGGAGCATGTCAAAAGTGTTTTGAGACGCAACGCCAGCATGGCTTGTATGCTAAAGCCAAAAAATGTGACTTTGAACAACAAAGCATCCAGTTCTTGGTTTTAATCATCTTCACTCACAGGGTCAAGATGGACCCGCAAAAGGTCTCAGCAATACGGGAATGGCCAGCTCCCACAAAGAAGGGAATACAACGTTTTGTGGGTTTTGCTCATTTTTATCGCAAATTCATTAAAAACTTTTCAGCCATCATCCACCCCATCACGCAGCTTATCCAGCAGGGTGTCCATTTTCATTGGAATCCTGAGGCACAAAGTGCCTTTGACACATTAAAAGAATGTTATAACTATTGCTCCAGTCCTGAGTCATCCAGTTTCCACACTACCCTACATTCTGGAGGTGGATGCTTCAGAAAGTGCAGTCGGAGCTATTCTCTCACAGCGACAAGGTCTCAAAGAGGTGACCCATCCAGTGGCATTTTTTTCACGTAAACGCTCACCAGCTGAAAGAGCTACGACATAGGAGATCGGGAGCTCCTGGCAATCAAGGTTGCCCTAGAGGAGTGGAATTACCTACTGGAGGGGTCATCCCATCCAATACTGAGCTACACAGATCATGAGAACTTAGAATACCTACGTTCTGCAAAATGCCTCATACCACATCAGGCTCGTTGGGCGCTTTTCTTCTCAAGGTTTTAATTTCACATAACCTACCGACCCGGATCCAAAAACACTAGACCCAGATCCAAAAACACTAAACCCGATGCCTTGTCTCACATGTTTGAAGATCCAAAGGACATTCTAATATCAGACACTATTCTGCCAGCTGGAAACTTTTTACTGCTACACACTGACCTTCTCTCCAAACTACAGCAAGCCTCCACAGGAGTAATTAGTCCCCCAGGGACTACCCCAGTGGCGGCCCGTGCATTGAGGGTGCACGGGCGCCACCCCCCATCCCTGCTGCCGCCTCCCCATCCATGCGTCCGGCCCCTTTCAGGATGCCAGACACATGGATTCCTATGGCGGGGTGGGAATTTTCACTATTTTCACACTGCAGTGCCTCCCCGCCACTCAGGAGACATGCCGTGAGAGCTGTCTCCTGATTGGCCAAATCGCCAGCCGGTCATATTGGATCATGGCTGGCACTTAGCAGAGGAGAGACACGCACTGGACTGGAGGAATCTGATGGCACCGCTGCTGCTGCACAAGCAGGAGGACTTAGAGGACACAGCCTGGCGGGAAGTGCCACCGCCGGATCTCCTTCAGATTGCTGAGTGGGGGGGATGGTAGCTGTGACTGTGCTGTGAATGCTGAGCTATGTACACTGCCTGCAATACTGGGCTATATACACTACCTGCAATACTGAGCTATATACACTACCTGCAATAATGAGCTATATACACTCTCTGCCATACTGAGCTATATACACTACCTGGAGTACTGAGCTATATACACACTACATGCAATACTGAGCTATATACACTACCTGCCATACTGAGCTATATACACTACCTGCCATACTGGGCTATATACACTCCCTGCCATACTGGGCTATATACACTCCCTGCCATACTGAGCTATAAGCACTACCTGCAATACTGAGCTATATACACTACCTGCAATACTGAGCTATATACACTACCTGCCATACTGAACTATATACACTACCTGCCATACTGAGCTATATACACTACCTGTAATGCTGGCCCTTTATACCCTACCTGTAATGCTGGCCTATATACCCTACATGTAATGCAGGCCTATATACCCTACCTGTAATGCTGGGCTATATACCCTCATCTGTGAGGCTGAGCTATATACATTATCTGTAATGCTATATACCATAATCTGTGAGGCTGAGCTATATACCCTGATCTGTGATGCTGAGCTGTATACTCTGTCCTAGGATGCTGAGCTATATGCCCTGATCTATGATGCTGAGCTGTATACTCTGTCCTGGGATGCTGATCTATATGCGCTGATCTGTGAGGCTGAGCTGTATACACTGTCTTGTGATGCTGAGCTGTATACACTGTCCTGGGATGCTGATATATACCCTGATCTGTGAGGATGAGCTGTATACTCTGTCCTGTGATGCTAAGGCTGTGTACTCTGTCCTGTGATGCTGAGCTGTATACTCCTAAAACTAATCGGTGAAAGCAAGTGTAATACAGGGGGCAAAGCGGGTGGATTATGTAAGGGGTGGGGCTTATGCAAAGTGGAAGGGGTCAAAAGGAGGGGTGGGGTCTGGCCCCCCGTCCTAAAACTTCACCAGCCGCCACTGGTCTACCCTGCAAGGAATGGACTGTGGTGGAAAGAAGCACAGGTTTTTGTTCCAGAGCAAGTTCCAACCCTAGTTTTGGGGGTCTGCCATGACCATCCCATAGTGGGCCATTTCGGTATTCACAAAACTACAGAATTAGTACAACGCTCTTTCTGGTGGCCTGGATTAGAAAAGGACTGCAAAGCCTATGTAAACACATGTACTACATGCATCCGGAGTAAGAGTTCTCCCAACAAAGCCTGGCGATTGCTAAGACCCCTGCCCATACCCTACAGGGCCTGGAAAATGATTTCCATGGACTCTATAGTTGAACTTCCTCCTTCTGAAGAATGTACCGCAATGGCAGTGGATCGCTTTTCAAAAATGGCCCATTTTGTTCCTCTAAAAAGGTACACCATCAGCCATAGAGACTGCACAAGTCTTTGTAAAAGAAATTGTTAGACTCCATGGAGTTCCTGCAAATATTATGTCTGACCGTGGTGTCCAATTTACGTCCAGATTTGGAGGGCCTTATGCAGAACCCTACAGATTGAACTTTCCTTTTCTTCTGCTTACCACCCACAGACCAATGGGCAAACAGAGAGAACTAACCAAATGCTAGAACAATACATCAGGTGCTTCACTTCGTTCGTCCACGACAACTGGGTATTATTATTACCCCTTGCGGAATTCGCCTACAACAATGCCAACCACTCCACTACTCAACAATCTCCATTTTTTACCAGCTATGGATTCCATCACTCCTTCCTACCCAATTTGATCACTGAATCTCCAATTCCGGCAGTCCAGAGCACAGTGGACTTCTCCCGTAATAACCTTTTGTTGCAGGAAACCATCCTAAAAGCACAGGAAGACAGTAAGAAGTTATTCGACATAAGAAGAAGGGGAGAGCTGATCTTGCAACCTGGAGACCAAGTTTGGCTTTATAGGCCTAATAATGATGTGTCCGTCAAGGAAACTGACACCAAGGTTCGTAGGACCATTTCCGGTAAGGAGAAAAATGAATGACGTTTCTTTTGACTTAGCCTTACCTGAGTTATTTAGAATACACCCAGTGTTTCATGTGTCTTTATTAAAACCTGCAGTACCAGATCCATTCCCTGACCGTAGCTCAGGTCCTCTGGAACCTTTGATGATTAGTGAGAGTGAAGAATTTGAAGTAGAAGCAATTCTTGATGGTAGAAGAAGAGGAGTTCAGATACAATATCTGGTTAAATGGACAGGTTATGGGCCAGAAGAAAATTCCTGGGAACCAGCACAAAATGTACATGCTACTAACTTAATCCGTGCCTTTTTTCACAGGAACCCTCACAAGAAGCACCAATTGGGCACCCGGAGGTTGCCCGTAGGAGGGGGGCAATGTCAGGAAGCCCGTAGAGCAGCGACACAACCACAGCGCTCGCGCATGCGCACTAGCACATTGCGGCACGCATGCATGCGCTCTTGGGCTACGGCACGCATGCCTGTCACTGATGAGCACTCTGGGCAGCCTATTTAAACCAGGCTGCTGCTGAGTCTCATTGCTGTTTGGTCTGCAGCTTCTCTGTGATCCCCTGAAATCTGTGCTACTCTGTGACTCTGTGATTCAGCCTGTCTCCAACCTTACGATTGTCTGCTGCCTTTCCTGACCCCGGCTTGCCTCGACCCTGCTTCTGCTTACTGATTATCTTTTTGATCCACGTTTTGACTTCAGCTTGTGACCTGATCCACCTGTCTGTTGCCAAACCAAGACCGTCTGAGTGTTCATCCATTCTGCTACAGCATCCAGCTCTGCTGTCCATCCAGTCTGTTACAGCATCCTGCTCTGCTGTCCATCCAGTCTGCTACAGCTCCGGCTCTGCTGTCCATCCAGTCTGCTACAGCATCCAGCTCTGCTGTCCATCCAGTCTGCTACAGCATTCTGCTCTGCTGTCCATCCAGTCTGCTACAGCTTCCAGCTCTGCTGTCCATCCAGTCTGCTACAGCTTCCAGCTCTGCTGTCCATCCAGTCTGCTACAGCTTCCAGCTCTGCTGTCCATCCAGTCTGCTACAGCATCCTGCTCTGCTGTCCATCCAGTCTGCTACAGCATCCTGCTCTGCTGTCCATCCAGTCTGCTACAGCATCCTGCTCTGCTGTCCATCCAGTCTGCCACAGCACCCAGCTCTGCACATCTTTACCAACTCATCAGAAGCCCATTGGCTGACTACTGCTACTGGACTGACTAACAGACACTCTTACCCCGCCATGCTCCTGTGACCGCTGTCCCCACTACCAGCGGTCCAGGAGCCAAAGTTATATGAAAGGTCTCCCTCTACCATCAGGCTCACATCCCAGGTGCGTAACAGCATTATTTTAGAGTGGTAGCTTACTAAAGTTTAAGTTATACAAGTGTGTCATTGGGGACCAAGCAGCTTAACGAGTCATGGCAGAACAGAGAGCCCATCATATCCAGAGGCTCCCGCGGGGGTAAGTGATATACCCATAAAATGCAATACCTAAAATAATACCCTCTTTTGGTCATCCTAAAGTTTCTGTCTCTGGTCTGTCCCCTGACCAGAAGAAATGGAAGGGAAAACTTCCAAAAGTATTTTTTTTGTGTGTGTGAGAACTATCTACTAGGGTCTTCCCCTTACTGTGGTACAGAAATTGAATAAATTCTCCCCAATGTGACCAAAACAACAAAAAGTACCCGAAAAGGTAAGTATGTGATAAAACATCCAAAAAAAGTGTTAGTGATGAAGGCAAGCATATGATACACATCCAAAACCCCAATAAATGGCTTTCAAACAAAAATAATCAAAACCATTAAGTCCAGGGCGCTGATCCCTCTGTACTGTACTGAAGGCTGTTTGTGTTAGTGCCTTTCAGGCACATTTAAATGTTTTTTTTACTGTGTTACACCTGATTTACAATATATTTCAATGAGATTTTTCTCTAGCATTTGTCATTGATTACCCATGAGAGAGACGCATTGCTTAAAGTATAACTAAAAGGCAAAACCTGGAGAGGGGTATGAACACCGGTCATGTTTTATTGCTGTCTGTGCCCCCGTTAGGGAGATTCACCATCTCAATTAGTCCCATTTACCATTATTATTGAAAGTGAAAGTAAAATGAAATTCCAAATGTTGGGTTGTGCCCAGTGTAGCCATGAGCCAACTAGCGCTCCTTTAATGCAGAGACATTTATTGCTATGAATACTTTTCCCTAGTGTTGAGATTATTATACAGAGTGGTCATATGAGAAGTGTTGCTTTGTGGAACTTGTAGTGCTACAGAAGAAATCCGTCATTGGGAACTGCAAAGGAAGGGCTCCATTTCCCAGTGTGCTGTGCTTCAGGAAAGACTCTTGGGAAGAACAAGGCTTTATGGGAGAACCTATTTAGGAGGGGGGGGAGTTTGATCCGGTCTCTTGAAACGGCTTGATCGAGCAGCCAGGACCTGTGTGCCGCCTCATCTGGATTGCGGCCTACACCTCGTGATCCATCGGGCTGAATACCCACAGCGTTCCAGCGAGCTGCAGTGCTACGACAGAGTGAGACCTGCGGAATCAGCATACCAGCATCTGAGTCTGTCTCAGAAGAGGCGGCAGTAGCAGAACACGCGGCACTCGATCCAGTGAGAGAAGGCTGTAAGGAGTGCAGTGGAAGCCGTTCTTCCCCAAAGTAAAGAGCAAGCAGATACCATCAGTTCCAGTTCCACCAGCAGTACCCGAGCAGCCGGACCATCATCTGTAGTTATCTGACTGATGTGGTGAGCAGGCACAAGCCTAACCTTTAGTATACTCACTTGTCTTGTAAGTCTTTCTTTAACCACTTCCTTACTGGGCACTTAAACCCCCCTCCTGCCCAGACCAATTTTTGGCTTTCAGCGCTGTCGCATTTTGAATGAGAATTGCGTGGTCGTGCGACATTGTACCCAAACTAAATTTATATCATTTTTTTCCCACAAATAGATCTTTCTTTTGGTGGTATTTGATCACCTCTGCGTCATTTCTGATCGCCGCTATAAACAAAGAGTGGTGATTTTGAAGAAAAAACATTTTTTTCTTCCTTTTTGCTATAATAAATATCCAAAAAAAAAAAATTATTCAACAGTTTTGGCTGATATATATTCTTCTACATATTTTTGGAAAATAAAAATTGCAATAGGCGTATATTGATTGGTTTGCGCAAAAGCTATCGCGTCCACAAACTATGAGAATTGATCTATGGCGTTTTTATTATTTATTTTTTTTTTACAAGTAATGGCAGCGATCTGCGATTTTTAGCGGTACTGCGATATTGGGGCGGACATGTCGGAAATTTTTTACACTTTTTTGGGACCAATGACATATATACAGCGATCAGAAATTTAAATGTCCACTGATCACTGTTTAAAGGTCATTGGCAGTGAAGGGGTTAACCTGCAGGGGGCAGTGAAGGTTCTAACTGTGAGGGGGGGGGGCAGGGCTGGCCGGGACATAACAGATCAAACTGATCCCAGTGACAGGGATCAGTAGATCTGTTATGTCCCCTTCAACAGAACGGAGAACTGCCGTGTTTACATCGGCGGTTCCCCATTCTGCAGGTCTGACAGGGGATCGTGGGTCTCGGGCGGACATAGAGTCATGCGCGCACCACTGCCGCCTGTGAGTGCGCGCCAGGAGCGCGCACATGGCCAGGACGTCCACCCGGCAATTCAGATCCACGCTGGAGCCGTACTTTGGCTATAGCGCGGATCTGAATGGGTTAAAGACAGACTCATTTCATCCCGTGGATTACATATAACTTGTACACAGGTTTGCTTCCACCAGTTAGCTATTTTGGAGTCAGTGATCACCGCAAAGGCCTTATTTAACCACTTCAGCCCCGGAAGGATTTCCAGCTTTAGGACCGGAGCCCTTTTTGCGATTCGGCGCTGCGTCACTTTAACTGACAATTGCGTGGTCCTGCGACTTTGTACCCAAACGAAATTTGCGTCCTTTTTTTCCCACAATTAGAGCTTTCTTTTGGTGGTATTTGATCACCTCTGCGTCATTTCTGATCGCCGCTATAAACAAAAGAAGAGCGACAATTTTGCAAATAAATCCAAATTTCTTACTTTTTGCTAAAATACAAATTCAAAAAAAAATATAAAAAAACATTTTTTTTCACAGTTTTTGGCCGATTTTTATTCTTCCTCATATTTGCGATAAAAAAAATTGCAATCGGCGTTTATTGATTGGTTTGCGCAAAAGTGGCCGCGTTTACGGATGATGAGAATTCGTTTTTGGGGTTTTTTTTTTTTTTTTTTTTAATAGTAATGGCGGCGATCTGCGATTTTTAGCGGTACTGCGATATTTCAGCGGACATGTCGGAACATTTTGACACTTTTTTGGGACCATTGGCATTTATACAGCGATCAGTGCTATAAAAATGCACTGATTACTGTGTAAATGCCATTGGCAGTGAAGGGGTTAACCTGCAGGGGGCGCTCTAAGGGTTAACTGTGTTCCCTGGGCGTGTTCTAACTGTGGGGGGGACTGCCCTAGCTGGGGAAGGGAAGTGGTCACAGCCTCCATGTACAGGAAGGCTGTGATCACAGCCCTTCCCCCTTCACAGAACAGAGGTCCGTGTTTACATACACGGATCTCCGTTCCTTCACTCCGGGGGGGCCATCGCGGGTAGCCGGCAGCAATCAAAGCCGCCGCACCCGCTCCCTGGCCCTCCCCGAACACAGTGAGCGCTCGGGCGCGCCTCCTGCGGCGCGCGCGCTCACTAGGCTCTGTCTCGCGGCCGCCGTCATATGACGGCGTTTCGCGTTACAGGGCCACTCTGTCGCCGTCATTTGCCGATCAGCCGTCGGCAAGTGGTTAAATATAGTGAAGTTTTACCTCTTTGTGCATCATCTAAAGGATTAGTGGACACAGTGAACTCAGGTACCTAACTTATAAAGTAATTTGAGCCAGCAAGAGATTCACCGAATTTTGTAGTTAGGATTTCTACTATTTCCACTACCAACTCTCACTTGACCAAACTCAAATTTGTTCTCCAAAGGAGCTCTCTGAATTAGAGCAGGAGAATTTAGTTAAATGATAACTACTGTTCATTGTACACGTACCAGTGTATAACAAAATTTACAGTGAAGTTTATACTGTGTTTAATCAGATTCCATTGAGTGGTATCTAAATACCCGAGAGTCACCAAGTTATATCCTTACTATGCAGTGGCGGCTGGTGAAATTTTAGGATGGGGGGTGCCAGATCCCGCCCTTCCTTTTTTACCCCTCACACTTCTCATAAGCTCCACCCCTTATAGTTTCCACCCCCTGTGTCAGGAGTATACAGCCCAGCATCACCAGTTAGGGGTATACAGAGTCACCATATCACAGTATACAGAGCCCCAGATAGGGTATACAGTCTCCAGATAGGGGTATACAGAGTCCCAGATAGGGGTATACAGAGTCACAGATAGGGGTATACAGAGTCACCAGATAGCAGTATACAGAGCCCCAGATAGCAGTATACAGGGTCACCATATAGCAGTATACAGAGCCCCAGATATCAATATACAGTCACCAGATAGGGGTATACAGAGCCCCATATAGCATGATATAGAGCCCCTGATAGGAGTATACATAGCACCAGATAGGGTATACAGTCATCAGATGGGGTGGGGGGAGTGGATGGTCTGTGGTTTGGGAGTTGGGACTGAAACCCGGTGGAGTGCCTAATCACGCAGCCAACACTTCCGCCACAGTCCCGTCCCCGCCCACATCATCCAATGGCAGTCAGTCACTGGCTCAGGGCAGCCAATCAGACTATATGTGGTCGCTTGTTTTAGCGCACACACATAGTCTTTAATGACTGACCAGACAGCAGACAGCAAGGAGCCGAGAAAAAAGAAAAAGAAAGAAAAGTCAATATACCGGCGCCTCCTGCAGGGGTCGGGCTGACTTTTTTTTTTTATTGTCAGCGGCGGGGAGGCAGTGCCCAAGCGCCCCTTATTGACCGCCCCTTATTGACCCTTATTGACCAACCGCCGCTGTTACTATGATAGAGTAAACCCTCCTTCTCATAGTGGCTCATTGTAATCAAAATACTTTTATTTGCTAAAATCTTTCAGACTATAAGGTATTTGATTAAGCTCAATCTGAGATTTTCTTGATCATATTTGTTGTCATTCATCAAAGAGTTTAAGGGAATGGTAAATACTCATCCTTTTAATATTCACCTTGATATTATTAATTCGGTATTATACCTTAATATCCTATATTGTGGATCTAATTGTTTACTGTTGTCCTTGAAACATGAGTTCTACTTGAAAACTTTAACTCAACGTTTAATAAGTAAAGATACTAGACGTAAAACTTGGTGCGGTCTCTATTACTGTTAAAGTGTTAAGTTATCCTAACTGCATAACATGAGTGAACCCAGGGTGTCAGGGGTAGGAGAATACCCTCAAAATGAGGAAGACCAAGGGGGAATTGATTTCACAAGCAACTCCCAAGGGGGCAGCGCTACACCAGAAAAGTAATAGAGGGAAAATCTTCCAATGGGGACACTAGTGGCTTGGCGGTCCCCAAGAAAGGAGATCTGCTGGGAAGTCAGCTGGATGGGCTGATGAGAGTTCAGTCTGGGAGGACTGTGGAAAAGTTAGCCAGGAGGGCTAGTGAAAGGGGCAGCTGTAGCCAGATGGGCTGGCAGTGCCCGAAGAGGTGGTACTAGGCTCAGTGACCATGGGAGGAAGTACTGGAAATGTTTTAGCTGTGTCACCTTATCTCCAAGTATAGGGGCTTCGAGTCCCTGCCCGTAGTGGGCCATTGCTACAAATCCTTTTAAAAGTGACATAGCTGGGTTTCTGCAAGCAAGAGTGTGCTTCCCCTGTCCCCTTGCAGCTTAGTTTGTAAACATGCATTCTTTTGTCAAGTTGATCGGGTCAGCAGGAGCATCAGCGGTGCGGGGGAGGCTGCCTGTAACACTCCCCTGTCATTTAATGATGTTAGGCTGTTCCTCAGAGATCTTCAATATCTCCTGAGGCAGCCGGAGTTGGTGGGTGGAGCACGGGGTCTGGTTACCTCTTCCACTCCTCCCACAGACCTATTCACTCAGGCTGAGGAGGATAGAGCACAGCAGCCCCAGGAGTCTTTGCATCTAGCAATGCTGTAAGTCACTGAGGACATTGTCATTGCATATAGCACTAAGTTGGCACTATTACACCCTATACTACCTATACCTCCCACTATACTAACCATACCTCCCACTATACTACCCATACCTCCCGCTATACTACCCATACCTCCCACTATACTACCCATACTTTCCACTATACTAACCATACCTCCCACTATACTAACCATACCTTCCACTATACTAACCAGGCAGGAATAGCCCAAGACATTGTGCTGCCTGGGTCCAAGAATGAAATGCTTCCCCCCCCCCGAGAGTTCAGTCTGGGAGGACTGTGGAAAAGTTAGCCAGGAGGGCTAGTGAAAGGGGCAGCTGTAGCCAGATGGGCTGGCAGTGCCCGAAGAGGTGGTACTAGGCTCAGTGCGACTGGGCTAGTTGAACTGTTTTCTTACGTACAAATGTTTGATTCGACGTTCCCCTGTCCCCTTCGTGTGAGAACGAACGTCTTTGGGTCGATACAGTGAAAATTTTCCTAAACATCGTTACCGGGTGATGCCCGTCCCTGAGCTTCGGGGATATGAACCTCTATTCCACTGTGTCGATTTTGTAAAGGTCATGAAGGAGGGTACCAGTGACTCGGATCATGGTGGAGAAGCCCGTGACGGTCGGGTAGACCGATGTCGACGGGGAAAGTGATCGGGAGGACCGATTGAAAAGGTGTCAGGAGGGTCTGACTTGAGAGCCCCCCCCCCTTCGTAAAGTAAGAACCTGGGTCCGTCGTGTTACAGAACCCGATAAGGACGGACCAATCATATCACCTTCCATACCAATCATATCACCCTCCATACCAATCATATCACCTTTCATACCCATCATATCACCCTCCATACCCATCATATCGCCCTCCATACCCATCATATCACCCTCCATACCAATCATATCACCCTCCATATCCATCATATCCCACATTATCACGGTTGAATCACGATATACGTTACTGTTACAGGAGTCACTGAATGTCGTAACGATCTACGTTTCTGAGGACCCCGACGACACGAGATAGGAGGAGTCGGACTCACTTATCCAGACACCCTCCTCACCTTCTCCATTGGTCTGGGGCACGAGGTGGGTGGTTGAGGCCGACGGAGTCCTCTATAACTTCTAGAGACTCCTTGTCGGATTGTAGTAATTTACTGTCCCCTCACAATGTCCGTCGGAGGGGGCGTGGCGACTACGAGGACGACTGGGCTAGTTGAACTGTTTTCTTACGTACAAATGTTTGATTCGACGTTCCCCTGTCCCCTTCGTGTGAGAACGAACGTCTTTGGGTCGATACAGTGAAAATTTTCCTAAACATCGTTACCGGGTGATGCCCGTCCCTGAGCTTCGGGGATTACTAACCAGGCAGGAATAGCCCAAGACATTGTGCTGCCTGGGTCCAAGAATGAAATGCTTCCCCCCCCCCTCCCAAAAACAATCACGCCCACTATTAGAACGAAAATTAAGTTTATCAGGAAGTTAACTTTACCTGCAACTGCACTTTGTCTATATGCAAAATGATATGACATACCATTATGTTCAATTCCAAGGGAACGGCTAGGGCAGTATATAGACAGGCTAGGGCAGTATATAGACAGGCTAGGATAGCATACGGACAGGCTAGGGTAGTATACGGACAGGCTAGGGTAGTATACGGACAGGCTAGGGTAGTATACAAACAGGCTAGGGTAGTATACAAACAGGCTAGGGTAGTATACAAACAGGCTAGGGTGGTATACGGACAGGCTAGGGTGGTATACGGACAGGCTAGGGTAGTACTTAGACATGCTAGGGTAGTATATGGGCAGGCTACGGTAGTATATTGACAGGCTAGGGTAGTATATGGACAGGCTAGGGTAGTATATGGAGAGGCTAGGGTAGTATACGGACAGGTTAAGGTAGTACATGGACAGGCTAGGGTAGTATATAGACAGGCTAAGGTAGTATATGGACAGGCTAAGGTAGTATATGGACAGGCTAGGGTAGTATATAGACAGGCTAGGGTTGTATACGGGCAGGCTAGGATAGTATATGGGCAGGCTAAGGTAGTAAATGGGCAGGCTAAGGTAGTAAATGGGCAGGCTAAGGTAGTAAATGGACAGGCTAGGGCAATATAGGGGCAGGCTAGGGTAGTATAGCTGCAAACAGAGTGGCCTGGGGGGCAGTTGTCATCACGACACACAAAACTGCTGGAAAAAAATCTCGGTTGTCAATTTGCTGGGTAAATAAAAGAAAAGGAGAGGCAGCCGTGGTTCAGTTTGCTGCCCCTCTCAAAGTGCTGCCTGGGTCCAATGGACCCACTGGGACCCATGGTAGGGCCGGTCTTGATACTAATCATACCTCCCACTATACTAACATACCTCCCACTATACCACCTATACTACCCAATCCTGTCACTATACTATCCAAACCTTTACCTATACTGCCCTATACTATCCAAACCTTCACCTATACTGCCCTATACTATCCAAACCGTCCACTATACAGTCCTATACTATCCAAACCTTCCACTATACTGCCCTATACTATCCAAACCTTCCACTATACTGCCCTATACTATACAAACCTTCACCTATACTGCCATGTACTATCCAAACCTTCACCTATACTGCCCTATACTACCTCAACCTGCCACTAAAGCACCCTATACTACCCAAACCTGACACTATTCATTACTACACCCAATACTGTACCCTCCTGATGCCCTTTTACTGTGCCTTCTTGCCCCCATACTGTGCACAGTCATACATAAAAACAGGCTGATAAATGGCTGAGAAAGGAATTTATGACAGGAAGGCAGTGTGTACAAGGAGGGGGAGCAGTGTGCACAGGGAAAAAGAGTCAGTGTATATGGGGAGGCAGTGTGTACAGAGGGCAGGACAGTGTGTATAGGGGGTGAAATTTGGGATGATTCCCTGGTTTTGTGTATTTGTGTTTTCTAATTAGACTAAAAAGCCCGCCTAATGTGTAGCATTATTTAGCCACACCCACCCCTTGCCACCGCATGCATAGTGTGTTGCAGGTCACCATCTCCCTCGTAGGGGCCCTAGAGCATTACTTTGCCAGGGCCCATGATGTTATTAAGATAGCCCTGCCTGGCTGTGCAGGGTGGGGGATCCTATTCTACTTGTAGCTCCAAACGGGGTGCGCTACACATGCACACAGGCGTTTTTGGGCAATGTAAATTGTGGGCACATTTCCATATATGGCAACACAGCTGCTGCATACAGCTGCACATACTAATGGACTGATGACTTAAGTAGGAGATTCTGCATCAGCAGCTGTAGGCAGGCTTACACAGCCACTTGTGTAGACCTGCGTGTGCATATGGGAGTAAGGTTCTGGACACAGTCTACATTTAGGGCTTTACAGCTTTACGCATGAGCAAGTTTACCAAATATTAGTGTAAAGCCGCCTACAGCTAATCATTATTATGGACCTTTTACACAGCAGCTGCATACCCCAGGTGCTCTCAAATATGCCCGCAATGTAGGTTATATACCCAAAAGTGCCTGTGTGCATAAATACTTAGATATACTCTTCTAAAATATACCATTGATCATGATCGATTTGTTCTGTACATTGACTTTAGTATTACACCCACAGATTTTGCTTCTGCTATCTTGAGCGTGGCTATTAGTGTTGAGCGAACCCGGACTGTAACGTTCGGGTCCGTACCGAACTTTCGGGTGTCCGTGGCACGGACCCGGACCCGGACATTTCAAAAATTGTTCGGGTTCGGTCCGGGGTTCTGCTATTTTACTCCACGTGTTGAGAAGCTGCAAGGCAGCCAATCAACAAGCGTTTCACTGGTGTGCCCTTAGAAGCCATCACAGCCATGCCTACTAATGGCATGGCTGTGATTGGCCAGTGCATCATGTGACCCAGCCTCTTTATACGCTGGAGTCACAGTGCTGCAGTCACATGCTCCTTGGGTTAGTGTAGGGAAAGGAAGCTGAAAGCTTGAGGGAGAGATTTGAGACATTTTAAGACCTGATCCTGCATCCTGAGATAGATTACTTTACTACTGCTGTCTGTGCTGTTGCTCTGAGGACAGATAGCAGAAATTAGAGATTTCACATACCGCTGCTTTGAGTTGCAGATCAAGCTCTGCATAAAACAACGATCACTACGATCGTGCTCAACGATCAGATTGTTGGGGGAATTTGAGATTTCAAATACCGCTGCTTTGAGTTGCAGATCAAACT
>BLSH010296354.1:68383-87254 GCA_018402905.1 Glandirana rugosa
GACGACTGGGCTAGTTGAACTGTTTTCTTACGTACAAATGTTTGATTCGACGTTCCCCTGTCCCCTTCGTGTGAGAACGAACGTCTTTGGGTCGATACAGTGAAAATTTTCCTAAACATCGTTACCGGGTGATGCCTGTCCCTGAGCGTCGGGGATATGAACCTCTATTCCACTGTGTCGATTTTGTAAAGGTCATGAAGGAGGGTACCAGTGACTCGGGTCATGGTGGAGAAGCCCGTGACGGTCGGGTAGACCGATGTCGACGGGGAAAGTGATCGGGAGGACCGATTGAAAATGGGAAGTCAGCTGGATGGGCTGATGAGAGTTCAGTCTGGGAGGACTGTGGAAAAGTTAGCCAGGAGGGCTAGTGAAAGGGGCAGCTGTAGCCAGATGGGCTGGCAGTGCCCGAAGAGGTGGTACTGGGCTCAGTGACCATGGGAGGAAGTACTGGAAATGTTTTAGCTGTGTCACCTTATCTCCAAGTATAGGGGCTGCGAGTCCCTGTCCGTAGTGGGCCATTGCTACAAATCCTTTTAAAAGTGACATAGCTGGGTTTCTGCAAGCAAGAGTGTGCTTCCCCTGTCCCCTTGCAGCTTAGTTTGTAAACATGCATTCTTTTGTCAAGTTGATCGGGTCAGCAGGAGCATCAGTGGTGCAGGGGAGGCTGCCTGTAACACTCCCCTGTCATTTAATGATGTTAAGCTGTTCCTCGGAGATCTTCAATATCTCCTGAGGCAGCTGGAGTTGGTGGGTGGAGTACGGGGTCTGGTTGCCTCTTCCACTCCTCCCACAAACCTATTCACTCAGGCTGAGGAGGATAGAGCACAGCAGCCCCAGGAGTCTTTGCATCTAGCAATGCTGTAAGTCACTGAGGACATTGTCATTGCATATAGCACTAAGTTGGCACTATTACACCCTATACTAACCATACCTCCCACTATACTACCCATACCTCCCACTATACTACCCATACCTCCCACTACACTATTCATACTTTCCACTATACTAACCATACCTTCCACTATACTAACCATACCTTCCACTATACTAACCAGGCAGGACTAGCCCAAGACATTGTGCTGCCTGGGTCCAAGAATGAAATGCCCCCCCCCCAAAAACAATCACGCCCACCATTAGAACGAAAATTTAATTTATCAGGAAGTTAACTTTACCTGCAACTGCACTTTGTCTATATGCAAAATGATATGACATACCATTATGTTCAATTCCAAGGGAACGGCTAGGGTAGTATATAGACAGGCTAGGGCAGTATATAGACAGGCTAGGGTAGTATACGGACAGGCTAGAGTGGTATACGGACAGGCTAGGGTAGTACATAGACATGCTAGGGTAGTATATGGACAGGCTAAGGTAGTATATTGACCGGCTAGGGTAGTATATGGACAGGCTAGGGTAGTATATGGACAGGCTAGGCTAGTATACGGACAGGTTAAAGTAGTACATGGACAGGCTAGGGTAGTATATAGACAGGCTAAGGTAGTATATGGACAGGCTAGGGTAGTATATGGACAGGCTAGGGTTGTATATGGGCAGGCTAGGATAGTACATGGGCAGGCTAAGGTAGTAAATGGGCAGGCTAAGGTAGTAAATGGGTAGGCTAGGGTAGTATATGGACAGGCTAGGGTAGTATACGGACAGGCTAGAGTGGTATACGGACAGGCTAGGGTAGTACATAGACATGCTAGGGTAGTATATGGGCAGGCTAAGGTAGTATATTGACAGGCTAGGGTAGTATATGGACAGGCTAGGGTAGTATATGGACAGGCTAGGCTAGTATACGGACAGGTTAAAGTAGTACATGGACAGGCTAGGGTAGTATATAGACAGGCTAAGGTAGTATATGGACAGGCTAGGGTAGTATATGGACAGGCTAGGGTTGTATACGGGCAGGCTAGGATAGTACATGGGCAGGCTAAGGTAGTAAATGGGCAGGCTAAGGTAGTAAATGGGCAGGCTAGGGTAGTATATGGACAGGCTAGGGCAATATAGGGGCAGGCTAGGGTAGTATAGCTGCAAACAGAGTGGCCTGGGGGCAGTTGTCATCACGACACACAAAACTGCTGGAAAAAAATCTCGGTTGTCAATTTGCTGGGTAAAAAGAAAAGGAGAGGCAGCCGTGGTTCAGTTTGCTGCCCCTCTCAAAGTGCTGCCTGGGTCCAATGGACCCAATGGGACCCATGGTAGGGCAGGTCTTGATACTAACCATACCTCCCACTATACTAACCATACCTCCCACTATACTAACCATACCTCCCACTATACCACATATACTACTCAATCCTGTCACTATACTATCCAAACCTTTTCCACTATACAGTCCTATACTATCCAAACCTTCCACTATACTGCCCTATACTATCCAAACCTTCCACTATACTGCCCTATACTATCCAAACCTTCACCTATACTGCCCTATACTACCTTAACCTGCCACTATAGCACCCTATACTACCCAAACCTGACACTATACATTACTACACCCAATACTCTACCCTTCTGATGCCCCTTTTACTGTGCCTTCTTGCCCCCCATACTGTGTACAGTCATACATAAAAACAGGCCGATAAATGGCTGGGAAAGGAATTTATGACAGGAAGGCAGTGTGTACAAGGAGGGGGATAATTTCAAAAAGGAGTGGGAGCAGTGTGCACAGGGAAAAAGAGTCAGTGTATATGGGGAGGCAGTGTGTACAGAGGGCAGGACAGTGTGTATAGGGGGTGAAATTTGGGATGATTCCCTGGTTTTGTGTATTTGTGTTTTCTAATTAGACCAAAAAGCCCCGCCTAATATGTAGCATTATTTAGCCACACCCACCCCTTGCCACCGCATGCATAGTGTGTCACAGGTCACCATCTCCCTCGTAGGGGCCCTAGAGCATTACTTTGCCAGGGCCCATGATGTTATTAACCACTTCCCGCCCGGCGCATAGACAAATGACGTCCGGGTGGGTGGTTCATTATCCTGACTGGACGTCTATTGACGTCCCCAGGATAATCCGCGATCGCTCGCCCCTGGGGGCGCGCATTGCGGCGATCGATGGTGCCGTGGGTCAGTCTGACCCACCGCATTACCGATCGAGGTAAAAGGCTTTGATCCGAAGCCTTTTACCATGTGATCAGCCATGACCAATCACGGCTGATCACAGTGTAAATAGGAAGAGTCATTTATCGTTTTTTCCTCTGCTCAGGTCGATTGGCTGCTCTCCTGACGGGGGGGGGGGGGGTTGCGCTAAACATTTATCAGCGCAGCCACCCTCAGGATCACCCCACTGGACCACCAGGGAGCCTGCCCAGGACCACCAGGGAGCCCCCCCCGGACATCACAAAGAGGCCGCCCAGGACCACCAGGGAAGGATCACAGAGGCCGCCCAGGACCACCAGGGAGCCCCCACTAGACCACCAGGTAAGGGCAATATTGTGCACTGTAGGGATGGCACTGTGCCCATGAATGTTGCACCAGTGCCCACCACTGCCACCTATAAGTGCCCACCTGTGCCACCTATCAGTGCTCACCTGTGCTACCTATCAGTGCCCACCTGTGCCACCTAAAAGTGCCCACCTGTGCCACCTATCAGTGCCCATCAGTGCCCAGTGCCACTTATCAGTGCCGCCTATGAGTGTTCATCAGTGTCGCATATCAGTGCCACGTATCAGTGCCCGTCATTGTTGCTTGTCAGTGCCGCCCATCAGTGCTGCATATGTGCCCCATCAACAGTGCAACCTTATCAGTGCCACCTCATCAGTGCCAATCTGTACTGCCTCATCAGTGCCCGTCAGTCTAGCCTCATCAGTGCCCATCAGTGTAGCCACATCAGTGCCCGTCAGTGAAGGAGAAAATTTACTTTATACAAACTTTTGTGACAGAAACAAAGAAAAATGTTTTTTTTTTCAAAATTTTCGGTCTTTTTTTTTTTTTATAGTGCAAAAAAATAAAAACTGCAGGGGTGATCAAATACCACCAAAAGAAAGCTCTATTTGTGGGAACAAAATGATAAAAACTGTGTTTGGGTACAGCGTCGCACGACCGCGCAATTCTCATTCAAATCGCAACAGCACTGAAAGCTGAAAATTGGTCTTGGCGGGAAGTGTTCTAAGTGCCTGGTATTGAAGTGGTTAAGATAGCCCTGCCTGGCTGTGCAGGGTGGGGGATCCTATTCTACTTGTAGCTCCAAATGCACACAGGCGTTTTTGTGCAATGTAAATTGTGGGCACATTTTCATATATGGCATACACAGCTGCTGCATACAGCTGCACATACTAATGGACTGATGACTTAAGTAGGAGATTCTGCATCAGCAGCTGTAGGCAGGCTTACACAGCCACTTGTATAGACCTGCGTGTGCATATGGGAGTAAGGTTCTGAACACAGTCTACATTAGGGTTGCCACATCATCCCTTTAATCCAGGACACATATGAATTGCACATATTCTGAGGCTAATTTAATACAAATAAGGCACCAAGTGAGTTTAATTACCACCTTAATCAGCCACAGAACCTGAGTAATTAATATGTGTCCTGGATTAAAGGGATGATGTGGCAACCCTAATCTACATTTAGGGCTTTACAGCTTTACGCATGAGCAAGTTTACGCAAATATTAGTGTAAAGCCGCCTACAGCTAATCATTATTATGGACCTTTTACACAGCAGCTGCATACCCCAGGTGCTCTCAAATATGCCCACAATGTAGGTTATATGCCCAAAAGTGCCTGTGTGCATAAATACTTAGATATACTCTTTTTAAATATACCATTGATCATGATCGATTTTGTTCCGTACATTGACTTTAGTATTACACCCACAGATTTCGCTTCTGCTATCTTGAACGTGGCTATAAGACACAATAATGAGACAGGTATATAGCACACCCTGTTCATTTATGAGGGAGACTAAGTACTTTTACCTAATTAACTTGCTGATTACTTATCTGTTAAAGCATTGTAAGCAGGCACTAACCTAGTACAAATTGTATTTTAATGGCATGCAATAAACTCTTCAGAGATAAAAAGTAAAAGTCAGAAAAATAATACATTTTCACCATTTCCAAATGCTAGTTGGCGTAAATAGGAAACATGTAAGTCCCAGACATCTATCTGGCAAACATTTTGTAAGAACATGCAAAGCTTAGATATCAGAAATAGCCAAATGTGGAAGCAGATTCTCACACAATCCTTTGGCCCAGCTTTAACTTAAAGAAAACCAGTAAAGAGAGTAACATATAGGCTGCTATTGCTGACCCCTCTCTCTGAAAACGCTAGTTGTCTGGCTGCCACATTTTCCCTTGTGCTATACTTTGAGGCATTGAACTGGAACAAAATAATACAGATAAGGACTTACCTCTGATTTTTATAATCTGCATACTTGTATTCAACATGTTATCTATGTATCAATATATGTATATGTATATTTGTCTTAAATTGAAATACATATCTGACTATTGCATTTGCTGGACCAAGGATCTTGGTTATTATTAAGGACGAGCTAAGGCCCAAACCCGCTGGTAAAAATAAGTGTCAAATGCAAGATTTTGGTGGGTATAAAAAGATGTCCGCTTGCCGACTTCAAAGACCCCATACACACTATTACATTTTCTGCAGATTTTTGTCTTCAGATTTACCAAAACCATATAATATGAGGTCAAACCTTAGGAGTTTTAATTTGTATGCAATCAGGCAGGCCCTTGCACTACATGGTTTTGGTAAATCTGAAGACTAAAATCTGCAGAAAATGTAATAGTGTGTATGGGGTCTCACTGTAGCCTTACTGGGGACAAGTGCGGGGTATGCCAATATGACAGCGATGGAATGTCACTTCCGTTACCAGACTTGACGGGTCGTTGATTCTGACAGAGCACCCGATTCAGTAGAAAACTGTCACATGAAAGCAGGTCTCTGTCCCAATCAGCTGCGGCCCATGAACTTCCTTCAGCCATATGTAACAAAGGCGCAGGAATGCCAGACCAGTTATCAGGGGAGGGCTGAGCCGGGGGTAGGGGGTAATTGCCCCTCAGGCCACCCTAACTTACATTCAAAATGGCAGACGGCCGCTGCCCACTCACACTTTTTTCTTCTTGGGAAGGAAGGAAGTAGGGGCCAGGGGAGCAGCCACCAACTAATTGCAGGCAAAGGGGGGGTGCCCAGAGCCGGCCCTACCATGGATCCCATTGGGCTGCCTTGGGATTACACAGAATGGGGATCTCCGCTTACAAAGTCCTACCTCCTGGACCAGCTTTGGTGGTTCAATGGGCCACTTGACTGGACTTGCTCCTCAGGCCTAAGGCTGCCAGCCCTCCCCTGCCAGTTATCATGTGCAAGGCCTGGCATGTTTCAAGGTGCCAGTGAGATCAGTAGATAAAATCCTGAAAAAAACAGTAAAGAGAGAAACATATAGGCTGTTATTGCTGCCCCTCTCTCTAAAAATGCTAGTTATCTGGCTGCCACATTTTCCTCAAGCTTCTGAGGCATTGAACTGGAACAAAATAATACAGATAAGGACTTACCTCCGAGCTCCTCCATAGTATAGGTGCGTTTTCGTAGCAGGGTTTTGCTAGGAGAGGCAAAGTTTAGTCAGGCCTGATTGTATGTGCAGGCCTGAATGTTTTGATCTGGGCTTGGGTAGTGGCTCAGGAAGGACTGGGGCAGTCCAACAGATGAAGTCACTAAACCCTCCTACGTTCTACTGGGAGGCACTGGAACTTTCCAGAATGAAGGTGGGACAAAAGGTGTTATCATTTGGAGTGTCATAGGAATCCCTGACCAATCCGCAATCTGGGCTGGGTCAGTTGGGGAGAAGTCGGGTAGAAGTCTGAGATGTAGCAGGAGGTGCTGGGGAGGCCTCTTCCCGGGAGTTCATCCCCATCTGGGGGGAGACCTTGAGGCCTGGAGGTTCGGGTGCAGCCAGGAGTGGAGGTGATTCCTGGAGTTGCACAAGGGAACAGGAGAATAGCGGAGGTGCTACAGAGAGAGAGAGACTTTAAAGTGATCCACCAGTGTCGGTGAGTGACAGACCCTGGGAGCTGGAGGAGAAAGTGCTGGAGCAGGATGGGAGAGGAATAGTGGACAGTCTGTGGAAGCCTTGGGAGCCAGTCAGGGGAAGGAGTTTCACTAAGGAAAAGCAGGTCGGTGGGACCTGGAAGAAGAATGGGCTGGGAGTTGTAGTCCATCAAAGGCCCGCCTAGCACTCAAGTACTTGCTACACATTCAGGGGCGCATGGTCCCTGGCCTGTAATGAGTGGTCCTGAGGTCCTGCTGACACAATGTAGGCCTCACCATGTGCTAGCCGCGGTGAAGAGAAAAGAGTGGAGAAGCTTGATAAATTCCCTTTTGAGCTGGAATCTAGGTGATGTGCTGGAGAGAAGTGAAGGAGTAATAGTATGCAAGGTCAGTGTTGGAGAAAGAACTGCAGGTGAAATGGTCAGCAAGTGATGTGCTGGAGAGTTGCAAGGAGTAACAGCATACGCGTGCACAGGAGGGGTGCCTGGGCACCCCCTAACCACTCCAATCACATTAGCATTACTGCTCTGTGTGCCAGTGGAGAGATGGGAAATATCTCCCTCTAACCAGTTCCACCATTATTGTAGCGCTACCGTACTTCTCTTTCACTGAACCGGCTCTGCTATAAGAGTGTGTGTGTGTCTGCGTGTGTATGCATGTATATAAATATATTGTTAATGTGTGTTTGAGCTTTGGGGTGCACACCCTAATGCTTTAGGCTGTCACACCTATGAGTAACAGTCTGCAGTGTCAGTGTGCATATACAGGACTGTATATGGAGTTCATGTACCATAATTCTTGGGGCACCCCACAGTCACCCCTTTTCCCCATCCAAGTTATTTCCCCTAAATAAAACAACAAAAACAAGTGCCGGCCTGTTCAGTGTCTACAGATGTGTGAGATATGGTGGGATTAAGGGAATCTATAAGGTGAACCACAACAACTAGCTACTCCCAAGGGAGCACATGGCTACAATCAGATATTTATTTAATACATTATCTGTGCATGAACTGTATTTTTGTCTTATATATAAATAAATAACCATAAAATAACAAAAGATGTGCAGCTCTTTCTGTGATATAATAAATCAATATATGACAATCAAATGAAGTGAATAAAGTCCCAGCATAAGAAAAAATCCAGCATAAGATAAACAACACCCAATATGCCAGGGAACAATTCGTCACACACGTGCACCTCCACCAATCTATGCACTATATCGCGAATATGCGTTCGCGGGACGCGAAAAAAAATAACGCCCATTAAACCCAATTAGCATATCAAATAGGCGATCATGCGAACGCAGAATCCCGTTATTGCCGCAAATATGCCTTCTTAATCAGCATATATGAGAATAGCTGATGTCAATTGGGCTTGAACCTGCAGAATCCATTGAAGGTTTGTATGAACATGATTTGCTTGAAAAAGTGTATGGGAACTACCGCAGCAAAATGGAAAGCATAATGCTGCGTACAATGCAAGGTGTGCTGATGACATCTATAGGATCCAAACACGGAGCTGTAAGCTTTGAACGTATCAGAATAAACCACTACGCTATAGAGTTGACCGCAACTAGCCAGAAAAAATACATTTACTAATCTTGTATTCTCTTCATTCTCTACAAACTAACTGCCGGTACATTAACTAGTGTGTGAATATTCCAATTCCACACTATAATATTATTGAATATGTACATACCATTGCATAAGTTCATAGTATGGAAGCAATCAAACTGATGGGCATTGGCGAATATGCCTTGACATATTTTCAGAATATAATGCCAATCACTATGCAAAGTGTAGTGCTGACACTGGTAGGATCCAAACCTGTAGCTGTAAGCTTCAAAGGTATCAGAAGGAACCACTACACTATGAAGTTGACCACAACCAGCCATAGAAAATACATTTACTAATCTTGGATTCTGAAAATTCTCTACAAACTGCCAGCACATTAACTAGTGTGTGATTATTCCAATTCCACATCATAATATTATTGAATATATACATACCATTGCATGCATTTAAAGAATTCATAGTATGGAAGCAATCAAACTGATGTGCATTGGCTAATTGGCGAATATGCGTTCGCATATTTTCAGCATCGAATGCTGAGTACAATGCAAGCTTTCAGAAGGTCATACCATCCATACCATTGTAGGGGAAACCTCATACTCTTAGGTTTCAGTAACATTTTGACTGCTGAAGTCAGATTGAAAAATAAACATATTTATTATACAAGGCTGTAGCTAGCCACAGTCAGGGAGAACAATGTAGAACATGGCGATGGGTTCAAAAGAATTGTTCTGCTTTGGCTACAATTTCAATACAATTTATACATTCTGAAAGGGGTGGCACCTAGCTAACTAAACTCTTTGAAGTCCATTTGAGAATCTGATGACCTTCTTTGCTATTTGGTCATTCACATAATCTTGTCCCTTCCAGGCATGTTGGTTCAACAGGTTTTCAAAGCCTAGATAGCAATCTTGCAAATTACGGGGTGTAGAACTAGAGTTAAACTGGCATTTTCACATAGGAAGGAAATACAAAATGTAACATCATCTGCTTTATCACCAATGTACTTTATATCAAATGTATATTTGATTTATACCTAAAAATGGCTGTTCCTTCTTCCCACTCAATTCCCTCCTATTGGCAATAATTTTGCCACACAAAAACCAACAACAAAAAAACAAAAACAAAAAAAAAACAAAACAAACAAAAATAAAAAGCAAAACAAAAACTGTCCCTTCCTATATTGGAGTTATGGAAACATATCACTGCTATTTCAAGTAATCCACCCACTAGTTGTAATGAATCCTTGGGTTGGTTGCCATTCACAATGTAGGGGTTTTCCGCTCCGCTGTCCCTGTGTGGTAGTTATACATCACAGTTACTTTTGATCACAGTTAAAGCCACGTATGGCCTACCCAGATGTGGATCCTGGAGGTGCTGATATGAGGAAGAAGGAACAAACCTTGGCTAAGAAGCTGGTTTCCTAGCACATCTAAGAAGTTTAGTAATGCATATTCTGAGATTTTAACATTACCATTTTCCATCCATGCATTGGTGAGCTCATTCATACAAGTCAAATTAACAGTGTAATATATTTCTTCTTGATTGATAGTAACAATGCTATAACAAGCAACTCATACATCAGTTGTGAACAGTTGGGTTCTCTTGACTATTCAGTGTAGAGAGTCCTTTGGTGACAGTTAAACTGTGTAGGGCCTAACTATAAGTGGATATTAGAGGTAGTGATATTGGGAAAGTGAAGCACACTAAGTCTCATAACACATACAAAACCTAACATAACTTGCATTTTGAAGAAAGGCAGACAAAATTACAATTCTTCTCAATCCATTCTAAATTCCCTGACATCTCCCTCTAACTACCTAATCTTAGTCTAAATATTTATTTTTCTACTTCTTATTTCTCCTGATTCATGTACCCCAATTTACTTCTGCAGAAAAATCTAATTTTGCTTTGTCAAGGCTAAAAAATACAAAATATTGAAAAAATACAAATAAATGCAACAAAAATATCTAAAACGATGAGTTGGTCTAACAGTGTATGAACGCCAAGTTTTTAGATGATTCCTCCAATGTAACTTTGACAGTTAGTCCTCCATACTCCAGACTCCGCTGTAACACCTAGGAACACATACAATGTTCATACATAATATTCTCTTCTTCAGGACCATCGCAGTACACATGTAAAGAAACTTAAGCTAGGTGTGCAGATCTTTTTGCAAACATAGCAAACTGAGCTTTGACTTTTTCAGACAGCTGACATGACAGGTAGCAAAGTTCTTCAGAAGTACTTTTCTCCATCTATGCTTTTTGTGGTTGATGTCATAAAGTGTAGGAATGAGGGAGGATAGGAGGATATTTTCGAAGATGGCGTCACTCAGATTGTTAGTCCAACATTCGATCATTAACAAAAATGCCCATAAAGCCGTTGAGTTATTTTATTCTGCTGAAGTAAATCTATGTTCTAGAGGTAATAAGTCCTAGATGAAAAGAAAAACGTCTTAATACAAGGAGAAACCATTCTCATTTAGTATAATGTGATATTCAACTGTCATCCAAACTAAACTGTCTATACTATTCTGAATTCAAGAAAACATTTATCATGAACAATAGGCTGTCTCAAAGTGGGCTATCGCCTACAGTTTACTTGGGACTTGGAAAGCACAGAATAGTATAGTGCAGCGCTGGGGTTCTGGTCTTACAGGCAGGCAGGAAACGAGATGCTAGTAAGAACCACTTGCCGCACTGGGGTTCAGGGTTCACAGGAAGTGAGGTACACAAGATACAGTTGATGTATACAAGGATTCTAAGACAGTAAGGATACCTAATGGTACTATCTGGGGAGAACACAGAATGTCCGCACATGCAACAATGGTGAGGGCCCTTAGAAGGACCAAAGCACAGAGTCTAAGGAACTGTCTTGTTCTCTCCATTGCTCCTGAAGGTGGAGTCGAGTTGCGCTGCAGACAGATCCCAGGTTGTGGCCCTCTTACTCACACAAGCAGGCAGCTACCTAGAACTAAGGGCCAATAGACAAATGCTAATCCCTTGCAGTGCTGAGGTGCTGGGATCACTAAACAGTAGGGAGTAAAATTCAAACTTACAGGTGTGCATGGAAACGCGCAGACACCGTGGACAAATACTCAAAGACACACAAGACAGCTAGAAGTGAATAGCCATGTAGTAATCTATAAGAGCAGGTAGCGTTGCTCGGTGACACCGCACAGGAAACAGGCTCAAAATACACTTGGAGACACAAAGGCAAACTTGCTAGGAGCATTCAAATACAATAGCCTAAGGCAATTAGCCTGAAAAGGCTTGATTAGCTTGGACATGTAGCCAATTCAGTTAACAGCAGGAGGTTAAACTAGTCCTAAACACAAGTTTTGTGGGACAACAGGTACAGTAACAACAGAACCTTATGTGTTAAAATAATGGAACTGTAAGTCCCAGCATACCTGCTGATCTTTGCAAATAGAGGCAACAGATCTGTAGCAAAGCTTGAGATCTGTGACATAGGTCTAATTTAAAACACTGACATACATTCATCAAATTTCTTAGCATACTATAAGTTTTAAGATGGAGCAACAATTATCAAATTCAATCTTAATCAAACTTTCATCTCACAATAATATAAAAACTATAAGATAGGAGATGCTTAATTATCTGGGGCATAGAAACTCTTTAAAAATGCCAGATACATGTCAGATCGGAGCACAACAAAGAAGGTCTACTACCTCATACTGTACATAGGAACTAGCAACTGCTAAAAGCAGTACAGAGTCAAATGACTGCACCAATATTAACTAATGAGGGGTGAAAGCCATAAATCTTTACATATGACAACAGACTAATAAACCAAAGGAAACAATTTGGAACAATACTTCCATTGGTGAATTGTCTTTGAAGGCGGTAGTGTCCTTCTGTTCTGCAAGTCTTAAAGAAATCAACCAAAGACATAGACCTAATCTGAAGAATAAGCATCAACAATTTAGTAACAAAACATTATATATTCCCCCTAAAAATAAAAGAAAGGTTAGAGGTATACAGTAAGTATTTAGAACATTTTCTTTCTTAGATGTTTTAACAGTGCACTTTTTCTAATACCAAAAATTGTTAACGTCAAATTAATTATTACTACCACGTGGATTTTATTTATGGTATACCATTAAAAAAATAAAATAAAAAAATAAAAAATATTGTTCACCATGGTTAAAAATGAGCAGCTCAAAAATAAACATTTAATAAGTTCCCATTTGTCTACAAAAAGCCATACTTCACTATACTGAACACATTGGAAAACTCTTCAAAAACTGCTTCCTCTACAAAAATAAAGATTACAGTTAATACACACATGTACAATATTAAGGAGTATTTTACTTTTGCTAAGGTTAACTGAACTCATTTAACCACTTAAGGACCGGAAGGATTTCCCCCTCTAGGACCAGAGCCCTTTTTGCGATTCGGCGCTGCGTCGCTTTAACTGACAATTGCGCGGTCGTGCGATGTTGTACCCAAACAAAATTTGCGTCCTTTTTTTCCCACAAATAGAGCTTTCTTTTGGTGGTATTTGATCACCTCTGCATCATTTCTGATCGCCACTATAAACAAAAGAAGAGCGACAATTTTGCAAAAACCCAAATTTCTTACTTTTTGCTAAAATACAAATCAAAAAAAAAATATAAAAAAACATTTTTTTTCATCGGTTTTGGCCGATTTATATTCTTCCTCATATTTGTGATAAAAAAAATCGCAATCGGCGTTTATTGATTGGTTTGCGCAAAAGTGGTCGCGTTTACGGATGATGAGAATTCATTTCTGGGGTTTTTATTTTTCTTATTTTTTACTAGTAATGGCGGCGATCTGCGATTTTTAGCGGTACTGCGATATTTCAGCGGACATGTCAGACCATTTTGACACTTTTTTGGGACCATTGGCATTTATACAGCGATCAGTGCTATAAAAATGCACTGATTACTGTGTAAATGCCATTGGCAGTGAAGGGGTTAACCTGCAGGGGGCGCTCTAAGGGTTAACTGTGTTCCCTGGGCGTGTTCTAACTGTGGGGGGACTGCCCTAGCTGGGGAAAGGAAGCGATCACAGCTTCCGTGTAGAGGAAGGCTGTGATCACAGCCCTTCCCCCCTCACAGAATGGAGGTCCGTGTTTACTTACACGGACCTCCGTTCTTTCACTCCAGGGGGGGCATCGTGGGTGGCCGGCGGAGATCGAATCTGCCGCACCCGCTCCCTGGCCCTCCCCGGACACAGTGAGCGCGCCTCCGGCGACGCGCGCGTGCTCACTGGGCGCGATCTCGCGGCCGCCGTCATATGACAGCGATTCGCGTTACAGAGCCACCTTGTCGCCGTCAAATGCTGATCAGCCGTCGGCAAGTGGTTAATTTGCATGACAATACAGCTTTTCACACTCACAAGCCCTGCAATTAACCTGTGTCAAGGAAGGGAGGAGCTCATTGCTGCTTAAACTGTGAAACAGCATTCCTGCTCCTTTTAAACTTTAACCATTTTACTAAAACTTGTAACATTTCACTTTACTTCTCTTCATCAATTGTATTAACTGCATTGGGTGTGGCTCCAATGACCACATGATTAGCCACTCCAGCAAGTGTTCAAATTAACGATTTACAGCTTACCTTTCTCTTAGATTTACTTTTTTAGAATAAGTAATATAATATTTTATGTTTTTGCCATATTAAATTTACCACAGTGCAAAATGACTACACATTACACACAATTTTAAATCAATAGTCACCCCAATTATATAGATCAAATTGTTCAGGATTTTAAGTCAAAAGTAAAATTTTTAGTCTTTTTAAGGTCATACACCAAATATTTTCTTGCTTTTAAAAGTTGTCATGCCACTGACTTTTTACCTTTACTTGTGGCAACGTCACATCACTTTCAAAACATAAACAACAAACACAAAACAAATCATTATGCAATCAATATTCAATCAGTGTTATCAACTGTTTTGCTGAAAGGCACATTTAGACAACAAACAGGACATCCCAATCCATGGATCTCACACACCTCTACAGCACAAACACTCTCACAATTAGCTAGCTGAAACCTGTAGACAGAAAAGTTTAGCACATTAATAAAGCTGCACTTTCTCTTTTCCTGGGCTGTACCTAGTTCAATATAGGTCTATCATTTTTCCTCTCTTTTTTTTTTCCCTGGCGTATACATCTACAATGGACTCTACTCCATGCGTCTACTTGGGTAAATTTAAGTACGCTGGTTGGTAGGGTACAATGTGCCTACAATTATCTTAGCAATGTTATTATGAGGTTCACATTCATATACAGGACAATAAGTCTTTCATTTTCTTTTTCGACATTTTTGTTGACACTGATCATTGCATTTATCCATTTATCTAATGCCTGCCTGTCTTTTCTTGTTTAAAAAGTGCTAGGATAGTACTTTTTTTACATTTAATTCCACAGCTTAAGGTCAAATTTCCCTTCTAGGGGTACAAAACCCCTGTGTGTCTTCGTTCCATTCCTTGAGGGATTCGGCCATTCCTGTTCCAAAGTTATATATCATATAATCTTTGGCAATCCAGGAGAAGCTTCCGGTGGGATCACACAGATCCCAATCTGGGGTGTACTCGGTGGTACATTCCCCATCTCACAAGGTGGTGAGACTTCTTCAAGAATTAATCTATTATTAAGCCACCATGGTCACACAGACAGGATTTACTTAATAATAGCAGGAACTGACAGCTCTGCCACACAGGCTGATGCAGACACACCAACTGAACACCTTAGTCATACAGGCTAAAAAAATGACACTCAGGATTTGAAATGTAAAAAAAACACTCCTTTCTAAATACAAGCAGTCCACTTATATGCAAGATACATGGCAGCACATAAAAAGATCAATGCACTACAGTAATCAAATTCCAACAGAAGAAGATTATAGAATCTGACAGTTCTGCTTCCCTAAAAAGTCTTCCACAACAGTTTATCTACACTGTTTGCAGAATAGATGAGACAGTTCTCCTGCTTATTGTGTAGTTTTATGGAGAACTACGCAGAAGAGAAAAGACAGGTTTATCATTCGAAACTGGTACTAAGCATTCAAGCGGTGCTGTTTTTTATGCAGCCCATCACCCTTGGTATTAAACCAGAGCCTCACCACACATAGTACCTTATCAGGCACACTTTATGAATGATGCCTTGAGTCCGAAGACCCAATCCTACCTAGGGACATATTGAGTCTGAACTGGGGCAAGTCATTCAGCAGAGCACACTCATGCAAAGGACAGTAATAAGTAACAGATAGTATGGAAAGTAAAAAATAGAAAGAAGAAAAAAAATTCAACAGTCAAGGTTCTTGGAAAGAGTACTCCATGACACCAACTTACAGAAATAAGCACAGCACAAATGAAAATCACAGTAAGCAGAAAGTTTGCTTACCTTTGCTGGCAGAAGTGAATTCCCAGGTTGTGCTGTTCCATTTCTTAGCGGTGTCTGAAGAGTTTGTCTTTCCGGCTCGAAGGACCAATTATAGGGGAAACCTCATACTCTTAGGTTTCAGTAACATTTTGACTGCTGAAGCCAGATTGAAAAATAAACATATTTATTATACAAGGCTGTAGCTAGCCACAGTCAGGGAGAACAATGTAGAACATGTCGATGGGTTCAAAAGAATTGTTCTGCTTTGGCTACAATTTCAATACAATTTATACATTCTGAAAGGGGTGGCACCTAGCTAACTAAACTCTTTGAAGTCCATTTGAGAATCCGATGACCTTCTTTGCTATGTGGTCATTCACATAATCTTGTCCCTTCCAGGCATGTTGGTTCAACAGGTTTTCAAAGCCTAGATAACAATCTTGCAAATTACGGGGTGTAGAACTAGAGTTAAACTGGCATTTCCACATAGGAAGGAAATACAAAATGTAACATCATCTGCTTTATCCCCAATGTACTTTATATCAAATGTATATTTGATTTATACCTAAAAATGGCTGTTCCTTCTTCCCACTCACCATTGAACTACTCCGAGTTAGATAGCCTTGTTTAAATGTATCATGTAGGCTTGCTGATACCATACAAATCATTGTACCAGTCAAACTTTGAACAGTCAGAATTGTTCGACATTCATGTCAGCTGGGATTACTACTGATCTGTGATTAGCTGAAGCTAGTCACATGGTACAGGTTGTTGAGATAAGCCCGAGTACCATGTGATAGCGGGGGCTCAATCGCAGCTCACCAATCTAGGTAACCAAGCTGATATTAAAGTTGTGCCTCAGCCCCCCCACCACAGAAAATGTACAAGTCAGCAGCTACACATCCTGAAACTGCTGACTTTAATTATTAGGACACTGTCCTGGAAGCTAGTGATGTTGGCACCCCAGCCCATGTTTCCATTGGCTCTCAGGTGCTGTCGCCTCCATTGCCGATTCCCTACTGTGCATGCACAAAGGGCATTGTGCTTTCTGAATGGCCTGGCAGCAGGGAAGGAGGAGGGGTGACAAATTTCTGTCATACCTTGCTGCAGTGAGGTCTGTCGGAAGTGGGGACAGGTAAATGTCCAAAACAGGTACCCCCCGAAAAGGTTCCAAATGTGGCATCAGAAGGGGGAGAGATAAGCAGAGCTTCCACTTTTGGGTGGATATCTAAGGCCCCTTTTACACTTGTGCAACTTGTTCTGCAACTTCGGACTGCAAAGTCGCCTGTCAAGTTGGACCCCGCAATTTCCAATGAGTAGGATTCATAGCTGTCTGACGTCAAGTGGTATCACTTCAAACTAGTCCCTGAACTACTTTGGTCCAAGTTTGATATGACTTGCGGTCCCTAGGCCTCAAGATTACACAGGCATTGCTTCAAGTCACATCAAAGTTGCATAACTTTCAAGTCACACAAGTGCGAAAGGGGCCCAAGTCAAAGGTGCTATCCTGAAAGTAATGCAGTTTGCCCACAACATTGTCCCAACTTCAGTAATATTCTGAGTAATATTGAGAGCTAGGAACCTCAAGTTACATAAAAGTAGTACAGGGACTACTTTTAAGTTGGTGCCACTTGAAGTAGCACACATATTAAGAGTTTCAGGAAAAGTCGGCCAAGTGTAAAAGGAGTGTATAGAAGTAACTCTCTCGGATAGAGATTATATATATATATATATATATATATATATATATATAAAAGCAGCTCTCTCATTTATATATATATATATACACACACACATACTCCTTACTGATTCACATCAGCAGAATACATGTAGGAACTGTAATGTGCCTGTAACCAGGAAGTGATGTGTGTGCATGGGGATTAAGCAGGGCTGGCATCAGGGGGGTACAGGCAGTACTGTTGTAAGGGACCCCAGTGTCTCCAGGGGCCCTTACAACAAAGTCTTTAACATTGGAGTCTATGGGAGGGGGACACCCAGTCTGGGGACACCGTTCTCCCAAACTTTAGTCACATAGAGAACGCCCCCTGGGCCAGGTTTGGGACCTCCAGCACTGTTTTTTTTTTAACCCCCCTTGGATCCCACACTAGCATGCATTTCACACTTCACTTGAATGAGTCATGCTTAGCAGGCTACACCTGGAAAGTGTAACAGGGTGTATAATTCCTACTGGGGCTGCAATATGTGTACACCCCTGGCCAGTAGGAAGGCCCTGGGGAATGTTGGTGGTCAGAAGGGGGGTGCAGGTCTAAAGCCATTTAAGAAGCCCCAACATTTCTAATGGCTGCCCTGGCAGGAAGGGAATGTGTGGTGATCCCACATGAACAAATAAATTAACCCCATCCCCACCAAATATAGCTACCGCATCCTCCCCCACATGGTGTAAGCACAAGTATATTTCCTACACTTACCCATCAAATGAGTAGCACCTCTTTGCTGAAATGGAGCCTTGCTATATCCACCACCTATATAGAGATCCTGACCAGCAAAGGCACTTCCGGGTGAACACAATGACATTCCCAGGTCAGAGGGCAAAGCCACACTTGCTTGCTAATATTTGATCGCAATCACAATTTTTTTTTTTTTTTTTTTTTTTAGTAATAAGCAGGTGAATGACAGACAAAAGGCTCAGTTTGAGACATACAACACTGCCTATCCAAATAGCCATAGCTAAATTCATTATGAGTGCCGGTTCACACTTGTGCAATGCAGGAATCCTGCAAATCCACTGCAGGCTCCTGCATCGCAATTCATACTGCCATGTGTGACCTGCTGGGAGCATTAATACATTGTTAATGACACCCCCATTTCAGCTCACATATCACAGTGCAAACTAACAGTTCGTACATTAATCGGATCGCATGGGCGTGAACACCCATGCAATCCAATTCTGGT
>BLSH010296354.1:107385-118824 GCA_018402905.1 Glandirana rugosa
ACCCAAAATACGACGACCACCAGGTAATGACGACTCCCTAGCTAAAATGATGAAGAAAACAATAGTAATTGTATAAGGTATGTTTCATAAATCGTGGTGTTTGTTATGAACCAAGACATAAGAGATTTTTCCCGGTCATGACCCTCCACCAATCCACCACCTTGGTTCCCTGCCACGAGTCTACACCCATCCCCCGTCTCTGTTCCCCACTGAACCTTGCCCCCTCAATGTTTTGGCTAAGAGACTCTTTTATTCGGGACGTGTGTTGGTATCGAGTAATCTTCCCCTCCACGGGGATTCGTACGACCCTGTGGACATAAATATAAACTACTCGGAACCCATATGCTCATCAAATATAAATACAGGTGTCCCAGCATGCTTAGGGGCACCTCCCCTTCTAATGAGCTATGGTTGTGTGCAGGGCTTATTTTCTCAGAGAATCGGTTTTGTAACTCCCCCGTTCCAAGTCACCCCTTGTCTCTGCCCCCTACCCACATCTGAGCACCGTCCCTTGGTTCCACCACCTAACCACCTCCCAGTACTGGCCCTTTTTAGAGAATACAGAACCAAGTATTGTTTGTGGTGCTAAATACTTTGTATGGAATATGTTAATGATAACAAAAGAAGTAGTAAAATCGATCCCTCAGCAGTAATGGACCACCAGCAGCATAAAACCCACCCCAAGCAACAATAGATCCCCCACCAGCAACAACAGACCTTCCCAGCAACAATATACCCATGTGCAAAAAATAGATCACCTCCAGCGACAATAGATCCTCCAGCAGCCAGCATCAACAGAACCTGCAGCACACCCCAGCACTGCTAGACATTACATACATTCAGTGGGAGAGGTGCTGGAACTGCTGATGGTTCTGCTGAAAAAAACGCCCTGGCTGTATGGATATTCATGCTCTCATCTGCATGGTTTCCCCCCACATCTGATTGCTGCTAGACCAGTGTGAACTTCTAGACAGCATGAGCAGCACCAGAGCATGCCGAGCAGAATCTGCTAAACAATCACAGCTCTCTGTTAAGCAGACAGCACTTAAATGTACCTACTGTTTCCAGTGGCGGCTGGTGAAGTTTTTGGATGGGGGGGTGCCAGGCCCCGCCCTTCCCTTTGACCACTCCTACTTCTAATAAGCCCCGTCCCTTATAGAATCCACCCACTCCGTCCTCTGTATTCCACATATTGTGTCAGGAGTACACAGCTCGGCATCACAGGACACAGTATACAGCTCAGCATCACAGGACACAGTATACAGCTCAGCATCACAGGACACAGTATACAGCTCAGAATCACAGGGCACAGTATACAGCTCAGCATCACAGGGCACAGTATACAGTGACACAGGTGGGGGCAGTTATGCAGCCAGTGACACAGGTGGGGCAGTTATGTAGCCAGTGACACAAGTGGGGGCAGTTATGTAGCCAGTGGCACAGGTGGGGGCAGTTATGTAGCCAGTGGCACAGGTGGGGGCAGTTATGTAGCCAGTGGCACAGGTGGGGGCAGTTATGTAGCCAGTGACACAAGTGGGGGCAGTTATGTAGCCAGTGACACAGGTGAGGGCAGTTATGTAGCCAGTGACACAGGTGGGGGCAGTTATGCATGTAAGAAAGTCAATGCACCGGCACCACCTGCGGGGGGGGGAGTCTGACTTTTTTTTTTCTTCCTCCTGTTTAGCCGGCGGGGAGGCAGCGCCCAAGCGCCCCTCATACACCAGCCGCCGCTGACTGTTTCTCTGTAAGGCAGAGAAACTAACAACTATGATACACTCACTCTAGCAACTACCTAGGAGGGTGCTACACATAATTACTTTTATTACTCAGAATTGCCATTACAAGAATTTATTTTGAGATGAAGAGTTGCAAACCAGAAAGCTGGATCTTGGAAAGTTGTGGGATCTTTTGGAGGGTTCTTCCCTATTCACTTCTTCACAGATCATAAGAATCTCCAGTATCTTCAGATTGCATAAAGGTTTCACCCTTGCCCCAGATAACGTTAATTCTAACGAAATGCGTCAGGTAGAGTCTATGTCCATGAGGTACCACGCACACCAACCCTGTATACTGCTTGATCGACTTCTAGGATGTCTTGGATCTATTAATGCTCATTTTATACTGGATTTCTGGAAGTGTTTAGCAATGATTTCTTTTAATAAACTGTCAAGCAGTTTTACACTATGTAGCTGTTTTATCTTTCCGTCATGGGCCCTACTATGGAGGAAGCTGATTGGATCTTTTATACTTCTATATCACGCCTGTCTAGACTCTTATAATTTGGAGTCTAGACTTCTGGTAAGGAGGCATTTTATATCAATATCAGTGGAGGTGCACTTGGCTGAACAAAATGCACATCAATTATACTTAATGTAACTGGATGTTCATCAAGGAATTCACCTGCATCCTTGCCAGGCTTGCTGGGCTCAGTTGTTTTCCAGGTTTGACCTAACTCTATTTTATCACCCCAGAGCCAGGAATACAAAAGCAGACATTCTGTCCTGTTACTTTGCAGAGGAAGATGTGGTGTTTAATCCGAACTATATAATTGAACCCTCGCAAATCTTGCCAATGAGACATCCACATCATCATTTTTAAACAAATATACTTTGCAAAGACCTTTGTACACAAGGCAGAAATCCTGTGGAAAGTCCATTCATCCAAGCTGCCTGAACACCAGAGCCTGCGTAAGACTATATGTAGAATGTATTTGGTTGCCTACACTAAAAAAGGATGTCTCAGATTTCCTAATCATAAGTGGTTGCCTGTGCCCCACATAAAGTCTACCGAAAGCCACTTAGTGGAGTCTTATTCCCCCTTAAATGGACTTTATCACTAATCTTTTTGTCTCCAAAGGTTTTACAACTATTTGCGTTGTTGTTGATTGGTTTTAAAAAATTTATTACTTCAAGTTAGTAAACGGTCTTCCATCTGCTTCTAAACCTAATGGCACTATGTCATCTTCTGCTGACCCATTTGAGTTTGTGTCAGCCTGTCACCCCCAATTCATTGACCATACACAGTGAATGAACCATCTATTGGAGAAATTACATTGTCATTATGTATCTGCTCAACATGATGACTGGGCAGATCATTTTCCGTGATCAGAGTTCGGCCACAATAAATCAGGTTTGTAAGTCCATTTAACACCGCCCTTTCTACATTGCCTTAGGGCTTCACCCAGGGGCGTTGCTAGCTGGGAAAAAAAAAACAGGGGCTTTAGTCCAAAGAAATGCAGCGTGCGAAGTGCACCATGGCAAAAAATTGGCGTGGTTCAAATGAACGAGTGGGTGTGGCTTAAAGGTCGTGGCTCAGGGGGTTGTGGTTTGTGTCTGAGATGAACGAGGGATGGAGGAAGGAAGAAAGAAAGGGATAAGGAGGGAAGGAGAGAGAAGAGAAGCAAAGAAAGAGGGATGGAGGGACAACAGGCCCAGATCCTACACCACAATAGCAATATCTGTATTCCAGAAAGTTTAACAATCAGCAGATAACGATACTCCAAACACCTGGTGTTAGTGCTTCAATCATCCTGGCAGCATGGTTGTTATGGTGTCAGGATGATTGAAGCACATTATTTCTATTATTACATTTTAATATACAATAAAATAGTTCAACTCACCATAATGTAGAATCAGTGGGAGCCCTGAGTGTGTCACTTGCCACCAGATGTCATCAGGTGTCCCCAGCAAAGTGCCTCCTTACATCACAGGTGTCCCAGCAGAGTCCCTCCTCCCATCACAGGTGTCCCAGCGGAGTACCTCCTCACATCACAGGTGTCCCCAGCAGAGTGTCTCTTCACATCACAGGTGTCCCCAGCAGAGTGCCTCCTCACATCACAGGTGTCCCCAGCAGAGTGCCTCCTCACACCTGCCTCCTCACATCACAGGTGTCTCCAGCAGAGTGCCTCCTCACATCACAGGTGTCCCCAGCAGAGTGCCTCCTCACATCACAGGTGTCCCCAGCAGAGTGCCTCCTCACACCTGCCTCCTCACATCACAGGTGTCTCCAGCAGAGTGCCTCCTCACATCACAGGTGTCCCCAGCAGAGTGCCTCCTCACCAGCGGTGTATTTAGGTTTTGTGCTACCCTAGGCCTTACTAAACTCATGCACCCCACTAATTTAAATATGAGCCACCCTTTCCTGTCAAGGCCACACCCCTTGCTGTTTAAGACCCGCCCTGACATTTCCTAGTGGGGACACTAGTTCTGAGGGCCTTGGGGAGATTGGAATGTATTTCCTTAAGAGATTTCCTCACACTTCCTGTTTGGCTATAGGGCAGCACAAGAACTCATTGGTTGGGGCCTGCCCCCTGGGCCCCTTGGGACGCCCGGGTCCCCTACATATGTATGGGCTGTCCCCCTCTGATGGGGGCCTGCCGGTATTGTCATACCGACAGCAAGTGCAGCCGCTTTATGGGGGTGCCAGACCAGTTTGTCTCCTGGCCCAGTCCACCCAATAAGACTAAAAGTGTAGTGCAAGCTATCGGGGACTCTTTTCGTGCTGCCCCCCTGCAAAGTGCCACCCTAGGCCTGGGCCTTGTTGGCCTAGGCCAAGATAGAGCGTTGCTCCTCACATCACAAGTGTCCCCAGCAGAGTGCCTCCTCACATCACAGGTGTCTCCAGCAGAGTGCCTCCTCACATCACAGGTGTCTCCAGCAGAGTGCCTCCTCACATCACAGGTGTCTCCAGCAGAGTGCCTCTTCACATCACAGGTGTGCCTCCTCACATCACAGGTGTCTCCAGCAGAGTGCCTCCTCACATCACAGGTGTCTCCAGCAGAGTGCCTCCTCACATCACAGGTGTCTCCAGCAGAGTGCCTCCTCACATCACAGGTGTCTCCAGAAGAGTGCCTCTTAACATCACAGGTGTGCCTCCTCACATCACAGGTGTCCCAGCAGAGTCTCCGCCACCATTACAGAAGACAAGCTCTCCTGCTCCCGACGCCTATGGCTCCACCCCAAGGTTCCCGCTCCGGTAGTGCTGACCTATGATGTTCTGACAGGGTCTTCTTCTAGACCTATATTGTGCCAGTTTTGTGAAGAATTCTTTAGCAGAACTCAGCTCTTTGCAAGAAATAGGCTAATAAAAAGTGTAAGGTGGATCCACAATTCTCTCCTGCAGATAGCATCTGGCTCTCCGTGAAATCGAACTTGGGGAACATTCATCTAAGGATGCTGTTCCCCAAGTTTCTCTTTTCATTGGTCCCTTCACTGCATTCACAGAGGTCAGGAATGCGTAACACAAAGCACAGCGGTCAGGAGTGTATAATGCAGAGTGCAAGCATCAATCGTGAGTAAAAATGTGCAAGGGTCAGGAGTATGCAATTCATAGATCAGGGTTCAGAAGTGCGTTACACAGAGTACAGTGGTCAAGAGTACATCACACACAGGCCAGTGTACACAATAGAACAAAAAATTACCCCCTCCTCCCTGTACAGTAAGGGAAGTCCTCCCCTCAGCTGTGTCATGTGACATTGCACGTTAGAGCTGAGGAAAAGCTTAGTAGAACCTTCTTCAGTTCTGAACTACCATGGCTTCAGCCTTAAGCCTTAAGACCATGGGCACCCGGCAAGAGACATGTAGCTGTAGCACATGTCCCAGGTGCTCAGCACTAGTGATGGCAATGGATCTTTTCATAAACAGAGAAAGACAAAGATTGTTTTAAAGAAGAAGTAAGGCCAAAGCTTTTGATGGTTATAAATCACAGGAGTGCAGCTTGTTCTGCACTCATGTAATCTGTTTTTAGCCAACAGCAGGCTAAAGCTTGCTGTCCGCTGATGTCACAGAGCCAGTCCAGGCTCTGAAAAGAACCCCACCATATGATCAGGATCCAACCAGATACCTGGACAGGTAGATGGCTCAGCCTCTCAGTGAGAAGATGAGAGCTTGAGCCACGTGCTCCCATTCCCTGCATAGCCCGGTGCTCTGTTGAGCACTGGAGGGGCAGAGAAGAGAGTTGGTGATTGACAGTCACCAGCTCTCTGCAGCCCGAAGACCGAGAGCTGAGCGATTAGCGGTGTTTTTGGTCTTAGACCCGGAAGTGGAAAGATGCAACATCGGACGATGCTGCATCCACCTAGATGATACCAAACTTCTCTTTTAATAGATTTATGAAATAGGGTCTGGAATGGCACACTGATTCTCTAATTAATTTGGAGTGTTAGGTGGGAGAACTTGTACAGAAAAAAATGCACAATCCCCAACAGTGGAAATAGCAGGGTAGCCCTGAATCTCCCATTGGGGGGGGGGGCACGGGTATGTGAGGAATTTTTTGCGTGCCTAGCAAAATTGTACACAAAAAGGCAATGTATTTAAAAACATCAATATTTATTATACACAATTAAAATCTGAGAGTACAATCTAAAAACATGTAATGAAGGCTGCCAAGTGTGTTATACAACCAATCAGAGCCAAAGGCGATAATAGGATTGATGCGTGTCACCCAAATTGGGCTTCTTCAGGATCCACAACATATTGAATAATGAATAATACAAACAGTACATTATTTTAACATACTATACCTACACATTATACATTTACATATCAAACAAAAATGAAATTGAAAACAAGATATACTATATCACCAGAAAATAAACACCCGCAGGAAGGAGACCAGAAAGAAAAAAAAGAAAGAAGAAGAAATAAATAAAATAGGGATGACGATACATATGAACAGCTCTGGAGATGGCACCTATATCAGATTTCACAAGGCAGAACATGCCCTTTTAATAAAAAAATACTGAGGATGGGACTGCAGATTGGTATTTCTGGAAATATTAGTGGAGTTTCAGTAGTAGTTTTTAAGAATGTAATGTGTGCTGTTTGGATCAAAACATGCAATTTGTTAATCCTGAGAACCCCTAAGACTCCATTTGTGTAAATTCAGGGTCCTCCAGTAGGTGTCTCCTGGCCAGCCAGCAAAGATTAGGGGTTATTTTCCAACTAATGATGGTTGGCTCCATCTTTTTTGGTTTTATTTTCCTCATTGCCTATTTACCTTATTTGCTTTCCACTTGTATGCCTTCATTTACCCTGTATTCAATCAGCCTGTTTCTGATCTACCCTGTACCTAAGCTGTGTAGCACGTGTTACTCTACCTTCCTGTCTGACTCTGTTCTGTCTAGTTTCACTATATCCTTCACCTTTTATCTGTTATTTTGTATATGGTTAGTTTTGTAAGCGTTCCTTACTACATGTGTTTCCAGTAGACTGTATAAAGGATTGTTGTGGTATGTTTTGTTCCATTTGTGTTGGCGTGTTTCACATTAAACTGTCTTATTTTTTAAACTGAGTCAGAGTTTTATTTCTCTTGTGTAGTCACACATATCTGGACAAACCAAACAGGATATCAGAGCTTGGTGAGGGAAAATCTGTATGAAGTGGAAAAACATTTTTGACAGTTATCATAAGATTATGTGCATCTGTTAACCCCTGCAGGTTCAATGACATTGTTTACTTTTAGCTATCACCAATTGTTGGAACACACCTAACCCTTCCATGCTCAATATAAATCCCCCAAAGGTTTGGATAGAATTTCACTTTTAACCACACTAGGGAAGCAAATGCCCAAGCTGCAGGGAGAATAAAGTCTAATATTTACCTATTTGTTAAAAACTGTGCTTAGAGAAACTCAAAATCCTTCCCTGCAATTTCTGTTTGCGAAAAACCGTATCACCAGCACTTAGATGGAGGATCAACAGGTTTTGGCGGCACTTATTAAGTGCTTAGGCAACTCAACCATGACCACACTCCAAACACGACCGCACATTGTCATTATACCTTTGAAAAGCATACTGCTTAGTGCTTAACCCCTCTTTGACCCTCCATGATCCCCCAGTTTGCAAATCACAAGAGTAAATGGCCTGGAGGCAGGGATTATTAGCTTACTAAAGCCTTTCAAACAGAAGCCTAGCTACTCCAACGTGGAGTGAGCACATGTCTTAGCACGCTTAGGGGCCTTTGCCCCTCAACATTTCCATGTCTAGCCCTTGGAACCTCTGGAACTGTCAGATGGATTACCACCGCTGTCACACATTGGCCTGTGAAGGAAACCTGTCAACTCTTTACATCACACAAATATTCTGCTAATAGTCAGCATCTAGGTGGAAAATTGTTAAACTTGTTCACGCTTTCAGCATTCAACATAGGTCATAGGCAATAAATTCACAAATATTTATTTTTATTTAATTAGCATACTTATTTTTAAGACAAAAGATCTAAATCCTTCACACATTGTAAGCCACATCCCAGCTGTTTACTTCATTATGATTACGTTTGAGAAATGCTGTGTTCATTTACAGACACTGACAGCTCAAAGCATTGTACAGTTTGTGATATGCATGATTTGAAAGGCAGCTAAGTACTGTTTAAACTTGATTCCTCATTTTGCTGTCAGTAGCAGAAAAATAGAACTGGAGTGCCTGCAGGGTTGTAAAACAAAATCTATGTATTTCATTTTAGGACTTGTATTCACATAAAATAAATAATTTAGCCATCAAAGACACTCTTTATTGCGTTTAAGAAGTTCACGTGAGGAAAGGAGTCAAGTACATCAAGGTAAACATGACAATTGTAAAATATAGTTAAAGTGATATTAAAGTGGTTGTCGACTCTTGACAACCACTTTAACCTACAGGTAAGCCTATAATAAGGATTACCTGTAGGTACCCTGCATATCTCCCAAACCTGCACGGTTTAGGAGATATACAGTGTAGATGCATGTGCCAATGTCATCGGCACATGTGCAGTGAAGAAACAGACCACTGTGCCGTTTCTTCACTGACATTGTGCTGCAATTGGCGACTCCAGCGCGCACGTGCGGGAGTGACGTCACACGGCTCCGGCCAATCACAGCGCTGGAGTTCGCGGCCCCGGAAGGAAGAGGGGCAGTAGATGGATGTGGCCTGGAGCAGGCACATCGAGGGCTTCCAATGCAGGTAAGTGGCATAGAATAGGCTAATATGTGATGCATACTAGCCTATTATGCTTTTACATTGCAGGGTAATAAAGAGGAAGTAATGCCCATCAGGGTTTACTTCCTCTTTAAACACACACATTGTTTAATTTACAATATCCCTTCTCTTTCTGTATATGGATGATGGCACTGTAATTATTTTAATAATAAAAAAAAATCTAAGTACCTTTTTCCTAAACAATATACAGCTGTCCCATGACCCAGCTCTTTCTCAGCCTGTCTGCAGGGCAACAGTGGCAGGAGGAGCTTCTAGTCCTCTGGCACTAATCACATGTTGAAAATAAGATAAAAAAAAACAGCCTTTGGGATACAGAGTAAAAATAAATAATTCATATCAATAAACTGTTATAATAATGATAATAATATTTGTATGACAATCATTATTATTTTTGGCAATAACGTGGTGTGGGCAGATATCTGCCAGTCCAGTCTGCGTCTTAGAATTTCAGGGAGTTGAAGCCTCCATCAATCAAGATGTAATTTCCTTTCCTCATTGTGTTTAGCTGGGTATGGAGGAGAAGGGAAGGAGCGGGCTGTCATTTTCCATTGTGCATACACCCACATCTGTACCTCTATATTCACATGGGCTCTTCAGATGTGATCAAGTAGGAAGTAGTGTTCAGCATAGAAACACGCTAATACCTGAGCACGTGCACTAGCTTTCAACAGCTGCTCTGCAAAATCTCCCAACTGTAGTGGGGACATGGACAGGAGGGGGAGACAGAACAGCAGGAACAACCAGTTTTTTTGCAGAATACAGAAAATGAATTGTCAGGGTAGGAAAGGGGGAGGGGTGTGCCTGTACATCAAGAATGATTTGCAAGTGAATGTGAGGGACAACATTGCCTATGGAGCAAGCAAGGAGGTGGTTGGAGCTCCAAAGGGAGAAAACTAATAGGAAAATAATAGTGGGCGTATGCTACAGGCCCCCTAGGCTAAGGGATGAGGAGGAGTCTGACCTCCTATCACAGCTAGAAATGGCACCAAGGCAGTGTTATTATAATGGGGGATTTCAATTATCCAGATATCGACTGGGCGGAGGGCACTGCTTACTCATCTAAGGCTTGCCATTTCCTAAATCTCTTGCAGGATAATTTCATGAGTCAGTTGGTGAATGCACCAACAAGAGATAATGCATTACTAGACCTACTGTATTGTGGCTGCTAGCTATTGTATCACTACGGCTGGTTAGGTCTTGAAAGGTACCTTTTGGTGCCATTGAGTGGTATATGTAGTCTGTATATTTTGTTTATTCATCATCAACTACTGTTTACCACCAGTTCTTATACTGTTAGTTTGATTGGTCCTAGGCGCTGAGGTTATTTTTAATATCTTTTTAATATCTAATATCCAACCGTGCACGGTTCCTCCACCAGACAAAAGTCCCCCTTACCAGAGCTCCATGACCCTCTATTATGGAGGGTCAGTGTACGCTTGCCTGGTGTCCACGCACACTGATTTTGTTGCTTAAGATTGTTTTTCACATTTATATATCACATATTGAGATACGCATGGGTTTCATTTAATTGTTCCTTCACTTTCTGTGAGTATGTGACACAAGGGCAGAATTTTCTATATAAAATATTAGCATGTATTAAAAAAGTATGTAGAAGTACAAGAGAAGCACCCTCTGGGACTTTAAATGGGGAGACCAACTCACCAAGAACAAGGTATCATGTGTAAAAAGTTGATATTTATTGATACACTGTAAAAGGGAAAAGGAAACCCCCCAAGAATTGATGAGATAACTCAAATGGCAATGAAGGGAGAGGTTTTGATTATGGGAGACTTCAACATGCCTGACGTTAACTGGAATTCTCAAACTGCTATTACAAGCAGGAGCAGGGATGTAATGGAAGCACTGAATGGGGTTTCTCTAAAACAGTTAGTAAAAAGCCCAACCCGAGGTGATCATATTCTTGACCTAGTACTGACAAATGGGGATCAACTGTCTGATGTTGAGGTGGGGGAGAGTTTGGGTTCTAGTGATCACCAATGCCTTTGGTTTGATATTAAAACAAGAACTGAAAAATCATATACAAAAACAAAAGTTTTAGATTTTAAAAGGACAAATTTTGCTGAAATGGGGAAATTTCTAAAAAATGAACTGAAAGGTTGGAGCAAAATGACAGGAGTAAGTAATCAGTGGGCACTATTAAAGTCTACCATCTTGGAGGCAACTAGATTATATGTCAGGCAAGTTAGTAAGAATAAATGGAAGAAAAAACCAATATGGTTCACCAAAGAGGTAAGTAGGATAGTAAAGGGAAAAAAATGGCATATAGAAGATTCAAGGAAACAGGAGGTGCAGCTGACAGAGAGGAGTATAAAAATAGACAAAAGGAGGCCAAACATATTATCGGTGCTGCAAAAGCACAGAAAGAAGAGGAAATTGCTAAGTCTATTAAGGAAGGAGATAAAACCTTTTTTAGGTACATTAGTGATAGAAGGAAAAAATACAATGGG
>BLSH010296354.1:134610-178376 GCA_018402905.1 Glandirana rugosa
GGGGGGGTTTTCTGAATGGATACAATGTAACCCCCCTTGAGACTGTCTAACTAAGGGTGGTAAGTTTCCAGTCTGAGATATGGACTGGGACAACGGTAGTTAACCCGTTTTCCACTGGAGTTGCACTGGTGACTGTGATGACCCACCCTGTGACGATAACGGGACCGGACAGTCTTTTGACTAATACTTGAATGACTCTTACATATATTCACCAAATTGGTGAACTGGTGCCAATTGATGGCAACAGGGTCAGGTATAGAGTCTGACCTTTGAATGGTGGGAATCAATCTGTCAGAGTTCCCCCCAATGTAACATAGGTAAGTCTTTTGGGGGGGGGGGGGTGGATGTTTCTTCTTAGCTGTACAGGAGAATTGGGGTTCTGTTTTGTTACAGCACTTTTCTCTTGACTATCTGTGGATGTAGAGTCTCTGCCTTGTCTCACTTCTGGAATGGAAGTCTTTCCTGGGCTTGATGGAGGGACAACCTCCCTTTCCGGACTGACTGCAAAAGTAACCTGCCCTTCAGGACTCGTTGTAGGGGTAAAGTTTTTCACTGGGCTCATGGCTGAAGCCAGACTCTTGGGTTTGATGTACTAAAACTGGGGAGCACAAAATCTGGTGCAGCTCAGCGTGGTAGCCAATCAGCTTCTAACTTCAGATTATTCAATTAAGCTTTGACAAAAAGCTCTGGAAGCTATTTTGTTTCCATGCAGAGTTGCACCAGACTTTGCACGCTCCAGTGTTAGTGAATCGACCCCATTGCCTTCTATTCTCTCTTTCTACTGAGATACTGATGTTATGCTGCACTATTCTCATCTGGCCAGCAGGAGGAGTGCTAGAGCCAAGCAAGCCTGAGAATCTTAGGAGATGTAGTTGGAGATGTCAACCATATAATGGGGCCAATTGACTCTTTACACTACAGATACCAATAAGCACAGCAGCAGGAGGAGTCAGAGATGATTTCTATTAAAGAGGAAGTAAACCCTGATGGGGTTTACTTCCTCTATGTGACCCTGGAATGTAAAAGCATAATGGGCTAGTATGCACTGCATATTAGACCATTATGTGCCACTTAACTGCATTGGAAGCCAGCGATGTCCAGCATTGTCCCCGCTCCAGGCAGCATCCATCTTCTGCCCCTCTTCCTTCCGGGGCCGCGATCTTCGGCTCTGTGACTGGCCAGATTCACGTGACGTCACTCCCACACATGCGCCCGGGAGCCACCGGTCACGGCATGATCTCAGTGAAGGAACGGCACGGAGGCCATTTGTTCACTGCGCATGTGCCCGGTGACGTAGGCACATCGCAGTACACTGCATATCTCCTAAACCATGCAGGTTTGGGAGATATGCAGGGCACCTACAGGTAAAGTGGTTGTCACGGGTTGACAACCACTTTAACCACTGAGCCTCTTTTTGAGATTTAGTGTTTACAAGTTAAAATAATTTTTTTTTGCTATGAAATTACTTAGAACCCCCAAGCGGGACGGGGCGCTTTAATTTTTTTTTTCTTATTTATATCACTTTTTCTTTTTTATTTTTACACCGTCCTTTTTAAAAAAAAAATTTGATCACTTTAATTCCTATTACAAGGAATGTAAACATAATAGAAAAAAGCATGCCAGGACCTCTTAAATAAGAGATTTGGGGTCAATAAGACCTCAGATCTCATATTTACACTTAAATGCAATAAAAAAAATAAATAAATAACACTTGAAAAAAAAATGTCTCCTTTAAGAGCTTTGGGTGGAAGTGATGTTTGATGTTGCTTCTGCCCTGCAATGCTATGCTATGGAGCTGAGTGGGGGCCATCTTCCTCTCAGTCGGCATCCAGGCATTGTGGCCTGAGGATCAGATCATCTCCGCTGCTACCTGTGGGTCCGGTAAGTGGCGGAGACTGGAGACCGGCGGGAGGGGGGCCCCCTCTCCCGTCCCTGATAAAAGTGATCTCGCAGAGACCACTTTTACCTGAAAGAGAACCGCCCGCCGTTTTAAAAAATACCTGGGTTATAGTAGCTATCTGCTACCATAGCAACGGTATTTAACGGCAAAGTACCGCCGTATAACGATGGCGGGTGGCCGTGAAGTGGTTAAACTGCCGAAGAAAGTTCTTACTCTTGGCACTGAGGGAGGCACTGAGGGAGTTAGTGAGAGAGCACCTCTGTCTGAATATTCACCTACCAGCAAGAGACCATACCATCTGTCGTGCTTATGAGGAAACTTTTTCCTGCACGGTATTTATGTATAAGTCCTTTTACACTAGAGTATCTTAAAGATACAGGATCAACCATTATGAACACAGGCCAAAAAAATTAGGATATTTATTAGTCAGACATGTATTCATACAAAAATAGTTATATATAGGTGGACACAAACAATACTACATAAAATTACGATAATTGAAATATCTGCTAATGGGGAGTATTAATACTCTTTATATACACAAAGTTTGTGAGACTTCTCTGTAGGATCAGTAACCGCAATGACAATTAGACAAAACATCGATATTTCACTAATTCAACCGTTACTATACTGCAGGTAAGTAAGTGATCAATATCATGAAATAACAATTGGATGTCTGCTGTGTCAAGAGGATAAAACTACAAAAATTAGAATAATAAAAATACATGTACGTTTTAGAGAAAAATCTACCATGTGTTACTAATTCAAGAGAAGTACTTATCTGACTGTACTTAATAATAAACAATAATTCAATAATTCATATTTGCAAAAACAATTGAAATCAAGGTAAAACTAGACAATATAATTACACTTTTAAAAATAGCTACTGGTCTATTGTGATAGTTACCAAAGTTCAATATGGCTACGGCTTCCAAGGCGGGGCGGCGTTTTGAGTCCTTGGAGTTTCAAAGCAGGAAGTATAAAGGAGTCCTTATGAGCGTGGAGGGTATATAAATGGATAGAGGTGTGGATGTGATGGACCGGATGTCTGTGGTGGTGTGTATCCGACCATCCATTGGGAACTTGTCTGTGACCTTTTATTTCATCCAATACAATACTCTCATAAAAAAAATTCCTAACCTGGCCCAGAAGGAGGGTTTTATTTTCATTGGGTGAGGGGTTAAAGGACTTCCCTTTTTAGCAAATTGCCACTGCCCCTAGAACCACCCAGAGTCATCTTTCAGCAGATTAATAAACTGTTTTCTAAGTATTTTGTAGAAAATGTTATATTTTTATACTGTGTCTCTGACTATATTATTGCAAATGTATCTTAGAATATTTAAGAGTGATGGTCACCGGTAAAAATGAATACTGCATAAAATGATTGAATATGAATATCTATATCACGCTTGTGGATACTATAATTAAAACACATGCTATATCTCTAGACATATTTCTGTGGGTATGGTTAAGATAGATATATATCTTTCACAACAATCATTGGTTATACTTAAAACAATCCTTACCTCTATTAAGCTTTACATCAAAATAATATATAGATTTTTGTCTCATAATATCACTTTCACTGGTCAGTAGACGCAAAATCATAATTGTATCCTTGACGTCAGTTGCGGCTGGTGAAGTTTTAGAATGGGGGGGTACGCCAGGCCCCACCCTTCCTTTTTGACCCCTGCTACTTCTCATAAGCTCCACCCCTTATAGAATCCACCCACTTCGTCCCCTGTTGTCACGTACCTTATGCAGGGGCTACCTCACTTGCGGCCCTGGTTTGAGAACCCCTGGTAGTGAAAACAGGGAGTTCTGGAGCAGACACTTCTTCCATGATAGAGGGCCCTGGCGCAAACTTGGACGTGGCTGTCCGTTGCTATCACGTACCTGGTGGTTAAGTCTGACTTATGCTGGGGCAACCTCACTTGTGGCCCTGGTTCGAGAAGTAGTGGTAGTGGAGACAGGGAGCTCTGGAGCACAGGGGGGCACGAGGGCTGGACTTGGTCACAGATGACAGGTGATGGTCCACAGAAGCTCGTGCAGACAGTAGAGTAGTGGTTCAGGCCAGGTCGGTGACAAACTGGCCGTGCGGTACAGGTGGTTCGGGCTGGCGGATAGTCGGGTACAGGCAGGGTCGACAACGTGCGGGCAACAGAAGTACAAGGGGTCAGGCAGAGGCGTAGTCGTAGGCAGGCAGAAGGTCGGGGCAGGCAGCAGGCAAGCAGGTCAAACAGGAAGCCGGGGTCACGGATACAGGAAGTTTCTCAGGATAAGCACTGGGGTCACAGGAGCCAGAACGCTGTAAAATGGACAGCACTGACTGTAAGGTGCAGAGGGCTTAAATGGTCATTTTGGCGCCAACGCCGGTGCACACACGCGAGCTCCCGCGCAAACGCGCACACACGCTACGTGCGCCGCGCATTGGCCTGCCAATGGCTCCGGATGGTTCCTTACATTGCCCCCCCAAAGGGCAGCCTCCGGATGCCCAAATGGGCTCTCTTGGTTGGGTTGTTCCTCCAGAAGGTCTTGACCAGCTCCTTGGCGTGTAGGTTGTTTTCAGGTTCCCAAGAGCTCTCCTCAGGTCCATAACCCTTTCACTTTACTAAGAATTGGGTGATGTCCCCTCTCCTTCTGCAGTCCAGGATAGTTTCCACCACCTCCGTCTACTAGGACTGGTTCTGGTGGGGCTGTTTTCCACCCTGGGAAGGGAACCTTGGTCACTGGCTTGAGCAGGTTTACGTGGAAGACTGGGTGAACTTTGAGTGAAGGATGGAGGTCCAGCTCATAAGCCATTTTTTCTTTTGACTGGCAAGGGTCAACTCTCCTCGTCTCCCTCTGTCAAAAGTTCTCTTGTCACGCTCCTGGGTTTGCGCGAGGGTCTCTTGCAAAAGACGGTTGTTTTTCTCCAGGAACTGTGTGATCTCTTGCACAGCAGGTACAGAGCTTTCGGTCAGAGCATTGGGTAGGACTGTGGGGTGGTAGCCGAGATTCGCCCAAAATGGAGATTGCTTGGTGGCAGCGTGGATTTCGTTATTATAGGTGAACTCGGCTAACGGAAGCAGAGAGACCGAATCGTCCTGGGAGTACGAAGAGTAGCAGCAGAGGTACTGCTCGAGGGTCTGGATGGTCCTCTCTGTCTGGCCATTTGACTGGGGGTGGTAGGCCGAAGAAAAAGCCAATCCAATTCCTAAGATGGTACACAGAGACCTCCACACTCTGGAAGTAAATTGTACTCCCGATCCAAGACGATATTATTAGGGATACCGTGTAGTCGTACAATTTCTCTGATAAAGGTCTTGGCCGTTTCCATTGCAGAGGGGGTACCTTGCATAGGGGTAAAGTGTGCCATCTTGGTGAGACAGTCTACCACTACGAAGATGGTGTTGAATCCCGTGGATGGGGGCAACTCGACAATAAAATCCATGGAGATGTGCGACCAAGGACGGTCAGGGATAGGTAACGGGTTCAGCAGCCCCCAGGCCCTGGTTCTCTCAGCCTTGTTCTGAGCACAAATAGGGTATGCACCCACATAGGTTTTACAGTCCTCGTTCATGCGGGGCCACCAGAAGGTGCGGGCTAGCAATTCCATTGTCTTACGACTGCCAAAATGTCCCGCTAACTTGTCGTGACAGAGTTCTAGGGTGTCTAGACGGAACTCCTCAGGCACGAAGATCCGGGTACCCGACCACCACAGCCCATCTTTTACAGATAATTCAGAGTCTCTGGGCACCGAAGCGCTATTTAGAGCCCGCCTGATTTGTGTTAGGAGGTCCTCTTGGACCAGCAAGAAGCTGTGAGCTGGTAGGATGGTATCCGGAGGGAAAGCTTCCACAGGATCAAGGAACATTCTGGACAGTGCTTCCGGCCTCCCATTCTTGGACGCAGGTAATGTGGAGCTGGAAGCGGGAGAAGAATAAGGCCTATCGAGCTTGATGAGGGTTTAGGCCTTTTAGCCGTCTGCAGATACTCTAAATTCTTGTGGTTGGTGAAGACCAAGATGGGATGTGCTGCTCCTTCCAGAAGATACCGCCATTCTTCCAAGGCAGACTTGATAGCAAGTAACTCTCTATCCTCAACGTCGTAGTTTCTCTCGGGTGGAGTAAGTTTCTGAGAGAAAAAGGCGATGGGGTGGAGTAGGGCCTTTGGAGGACTCCGGCCCCGAATGCGGTCTCCGAAGCATCCACTTCTAGGATGTAGGGCAGTGCTGGGTCGGGGTGCTTCAGAAAGAGAGCAGAGGTGAACAGTTTCTTCATAGACTGGAAAGCTGCCTGTGCCTCTGCGGACCAGACAAAGTGGACGTTCTGCTTAGTAAGCTGCGTTATGGGGGCAATGACTGCCGAAAACCCCCTGATAAACTTTCTATAAAAGTTTGCAAAGCCGACGAAGCACTGCACCCCTCTTTTATCCACTGGCGTTGGCCAGTCAAGGATGGCTGTAACCTTCTGCGGATCCATGGTGGTGCCCTTCGTGGAAATGTGAATTCCTAAGAAGGAAATGTCTGCACACTCGAAGGCGTACTTCTCTGCCTTTGCGTACAGTCCGTGTTCTCGTAGGCGGCTAAGTACGCATTTCACATGCCTGCGGTGTTCCTCTAGGGAGGGGGAGAATATAAGGATGTCGTCGAGATAGACGACCACAAACAGGTCAAGGTAGTCTCAGAAAACATCATTAATCAGATACTGGAAGGTCGCTGGGGCGTTGCAGAGCCCAAATGGCATAACTAAGTATTCAAAGTGGCCAAAGCGGGTCCGAAAGGCCGTCTTCCACTCATCCCGCTCCCGTATACGTATCAGGTTATAAGCCCCGCGGAGCTCTAATTTGGTGAACACTTTGGCTGAGCCAAGTCTTTGAAAAAGTTCCGGAACTAAGGGCAACGGGTACCGGTTCTTTATGGTGACCTTGTTGAGGTCCCGATAATCAATACAAGGCCTGAGTGAGTGGTCTTTTTTTTCCACGAAGAATATCCCCGGGTGACGTGGAGGGCCGGATGAAGCCCCTTTCCAAGTTCTCGTCCAGGTAGGCTTTGAGAGCCACTAACTCTACTTCGGACAATGGTAAGATCCGGCCAAATGGGACTTCAGCCCCTGGCAGCAGGTCGATTGGGCAATTGTATGACCTATGTGGAGGTAGAGTATCCACCCCCTTCTTGCTAAAGATGTCTAGATAGTCATGGTAGACTTTCGGAACCACTAATCGGGTTTCCAGATCAGGGTCTGAGTCTATGCTAAGAAGAACAGCAGTGGTTGAGGCAATAAGGTGACTGGAACTGCACTTCCCTGGTGTTCCAATTGATCAAAGGGCAGTGGGCCTGGAACCAGGGTAGGCCAAGGATAACTGGGAATAAAGGGGAGGTGATGATGTCCAACAGTAAAAATTCCGTATGACCCCCTGTCATGCTGGCAGAGAGAGGGAGCATTTCATGGGTCACTGTGCCAGACTTGAGAGTCGACCCGTCAGCCAGCCGGATGACCATTGGATGGTCCTTGGTTCGGAGCGGGATGCGGTTCTGGGTGGCAAAAGCAAGGTCCATAAAGCAACTGCAGGCTCCTGTATCCAGAATGGCTGGAACGCTTCCTGCGGGAAGCAGGAGGGACATGAAGAGGACAAGGTGGGACTTGGTGTTAGGTAGCGATAGCACGTCCCCCGTGACCGGGGTGAGGCCTTTAGCGGGGCAGTTCCATACCAGATGTCCAGATTCCCCGCAGTACAGGCACAAGGTGAGGGTCATGCGCCTCTGTCGCTCTTCAGGTGACAAGGAAGGGCGGAGAGGCCCACACTGCGGTGGCTCCAGGTGTCCATGTGGAGAGGAGGAGGAGGTTGTGATTGAACTGGGAGCCAGGAAGCTGGGTATCTCCCGAGTGGGCTGCGGGGGCGTCGCAGGTCTCACGGATACAGGAAGTCTCTCAGGATAAGCACTGGGGTCACAGGAGCCAGAACGCTGTAGAACAGACAGCACTGACTGCAAGATGCAGATGGCTTAAATGGTCATTTTGGCGCCAACGCTGGCGCTCCCGTGCACAGGCAAGTGCACGCTACGTGCGCCCGTGCATTGGCCTGCCAATGGCCCCGGATGGTTCCTTACACCTGTATTCCACATATTGTGTCAGGAGTACACAGCTCAGCATCACAGGACACAGTATACAGCTCAACATCACAGGACACAGTATACAGCTCAGCATCACAGGTGGGGTATATACCAGCCAGTATCACAGGACACAGTATACAGCCCCAGCATCACATGTAGGGGTATATAGCAGCCAGTATCACAGGTGGCGTAAATTGCAGCCAATAACACAAGTATGAGTAAATTGCAGCCAATAACACAGGTGGGGGTAAATTGCAGCCAAAATCACAGGTGGGGGTAAATTGCAGCCAGTATCACAGGTTAGGTACATTGCAGCCAATATCACAGGTGGGGGTAAATTGCAGCCAATATCACAAGTGGGGGTAAATTGCAGCCAATATCACAGGTGGGGTAAATTGCAGCCAGTATCACAGGTGGGGGGTACATTGCAGCCAATAATATAGGTGGGGGTAAATTGCAGCCAGGATCACAGGTGGGGGTAAATTGCAGCCAATATCACAGGTGTTCATTTGCCTTTCTAAGGGCTTGTGGTGGCCAGCTTTGCGCCACAAGCCACACTTTAATTAAGCCAATTAGAGCCTACGGCTCTAATGAGATGTTTCATGGATACCCCCCACCGCGGTTATTCATGTGGCCGGTGCCACAAAGGGGCCGGACGCATGAAAAGGGGGAATGGTCATGGTGGTCATGGATAGATTCATGCTATGCATGAATCTATCCATGACATAGAGGGGTGACAGGAGAGAGGGGGTCCTGATGGATGGGCCGCAACTGCCTGATGTGGAATATTTTTGTCCCCTGCCTGACCCTTTTTTTTAAAATTGTCAGCTGCAGTCTTTCTGACTGCAACATTGGTGTTCCCCCTTTTTAGTTTTTTCTTAGTTTTTTATAGTTTTTACATTTCTGTCAGCGTCAGTCCTCAGTTTAACCACTTCAGCCCCGGAGGGATTTACCCCCTTCCTGACCAGGCCATTTTTTTTCGATACAGCACTGCGTCATTTTAACTGACAATTGCGTGGTCGTGTGAAGCTGTACCCAAACAAAATTGGCATCCTTTATATCCCACAAATAGAGCTTTCTTTTGGTGGTATTTGATCACCTCTGTGGTTTTTATTTTTTGCGCTACAAACAAAAAAAGAGCGACGATTTTGAAAAAAAAAAACTATTTTTTTTACTTTCTGCTATAATACATATCCAAAAAAAAAAAATAATTTATTCATCAGTTCATGCCGATATATATTCTTCTACATATTTTTGGTAAAAAAAATTGCAATAGGCATATATTCATTGGTTTGCACAAAAGTTATCACGTGTACAAACTGTGGGATAGATTTAGGGACTTTTATTTATTTTTATTGTTTTTACTGGTAATAGCGACCTTTGATTTTTAGCGGGGCTGCGACATTGCGGCGGACAAATCTGACCCCAAATTACACTTTTTGGGCACCAGTGAGATTAATACATTGATCAGTGCTATAAAAATCCACTGATGAATGTATAAATGACACTGGCAGGGAAGGGGTTAACACTAGGGGGCGATCAAGGGGTTAACTGTGTTCCCTGGGTGTGTTCCATCTGTCATGATGTGATGTCCCCTGTCAGAACGGGTATCCGCCTTGTATACATAGGCAGATCCCCGTTCTGCCTCTGTATACCGCAATCGGGTTTCACTTAAAAACAGGAAAGTAAATAACTCACGGTAAAAATACCAAGCCTTCTGGCTTACTGGTCAGCGCTGCTGCTCACGCTTCTGACCTCTGTCTCTTGACCTTGTAACAGTGTCCCGGGTCCGTACCCATTCAGTACCCCGGCTGGCACTCTCTCTTGCTACTACGGCCCAACGGATATGGCCTCCTGTGTGCTCCCAGACAGACCCGTGCAGACATGCATGCTTTTCCCTTGCAGGCCTGGACTCCTCTGGATGGTGGAGCCCAGAAACTTGACCCTGACTCTCCTATCAGGCCCGCACACACCTGGACAATCAACGCCCTGGCTGCTTTCAAAACCTGGTCCCAGTATTGGAAATTTCCTTCCTTCCTCACTCCCAGTTCGCTGAGAAATCTCCAAACTCCAGGCTCCCAACTGTATCTAACAAAGCTTGGAGGAAACTGCCAAAACAGATTCCTCCATGTCAAATAACAGTCCTGGAGACTGTCAACCTGCCAGGTTGACAATCCTGGGTGACAACTACCGTGACAGGGGACCACCTTGTCACACAAGCCGCAGCATGTTGAGGAGGTACACCTACGGCGATTCACACTACAGAACCACCTTGCCGCAGTATAACTACGGCGGGTGGTCGGCAAGCAGTTAAAGTGCACCAAACACCACTTTTCATTCAAGAAAGTGCATCCAATCACACATTTCTCAGTTTCTATTGAATTTTGGTAATAAATCCCCCCATCATGTCTGGGAGGATAACAAGGAGAGGCAGACATTCCCAATGCCACTATGGGGGGGCCAGCAGCATTGGTGTCCACAGGAAAAGGTGGACATGGTCTGTCCTCATGCAGGGCATATTTGTCTCTGTTTAGTGATGTTGCCCATGCTATCCAGCCACAGCATGTTGAGGAGCACTGGCGGCTGGTGTTTTTTTTGGGGGGTGGCTCCTCCCCCGAGCGGTACCACTCCCCCTGAGCGGTAAGCCCACCCAAGCGGCACCTCTCCCCCACTGTTCTACCACTGCACTTACCACATCTAGGGGGGTAGTGTGCAGCAGCTCTGTGTCCTCCACAGCGGCTTCCATTATGCTTTCAGCCAAGCAGGTGACAGCTGCCAAATCCGTTACCTGATTGGCCAGGAGGAGTTCCTGAGTGGGCTGTGATTGTTCTGTCTGTGCTCACAGCCCACTCTATTGTGAAGCCTATTAGAGCCTCGGGCTCTAATAGTATTCTTCACAAAAACACTCCCGCCCACCTCCGCAACTGTAATTCATCCTGAAAAGGGGCCGGGTGCATGGATGGGAGAGGCAGTGTAAGGGTTAGGGGAGGCGGCGCTCCTGGGCCCATAATGGTTGCCCGCCCCTGTTGAGGAGGTGGTGGAATGGCTTACTAAATCCTCCTCTTCCTCTATTACCCAAGCTGACACTAGTGCACAGTCCACCGCAGCTGCCAGAGTGGCTTATTCTGCCTCCTTGTCCACAGCATCATGCATGGTGGAGTCAGCTGAATTATTTGAACACAGCGTCAACCACTTGCTTCTTGAGGATGCACAGCCATTACTTGATTCTGATGTTGGTTCTGAGGTAGAGGAAGGGAGTAACATGAGCCTACAGAGAGGGGAGAATGCTGATAAACAACAAATTGGCAGTCATGTTCCCCCAGCCGCAGCGTATTGCCAAGTTGGCTCCAGTGATGATGAGGATGGAGGAGATAATGATGATGAGGTCATTGACACGACTTGGGTACCAGATAGAGCAGAGGAGGAAAGTGAGGGGGAGGCACAACCTCAACGAGGCAGGATGTCCTCCAGAAGCAGATCAAGCGTGGCAAAAACACCAGCCATTTAGGTACCACATGCTTGACAAGGCATTTAACCTTCCACCACTTGTTGGCAAGAGCACCTGAAAGCCACACACAAGGGGCACAATTCTTTTCCTCCTCACTCCTCACCTTTCATGTCTACCCCCCCTATATCTCATTAACTCTCAGAAACCTCCACTGACAGGGATGATGGTATAGGGCAGGGTGTCACAGGTCCTTGCAACAGGTCTGCCAGCAGCACACCAGCAGCTGTAGAGTATAGCAGGCAAATTTCTCTGCCCCATCTGCTGCATAAAAAAAAATATATACTCCCTGCCACCCACTGGCCAGCCTCTAAGTTTCAGCTTGTCCAAATAAAGAAAGTTTGCAGGGAAAATCTATTTAAATGCCATTTTTTTCTTTATAAATGTCAGTTTTGCTGCAGCAGGTTCTATACACGGGGCAGTTGTGCCAGACTAAGGGGACCCCCCAGGCACAATATTTAAAGGGATTTTTCATTTTTATTGTTTCACTTTAAGCATCATTAAAATCACAGCTCTTTTAAAAACTGTCTTTTTAAAAAGTTTTTTGCATTGGTACCTGTGCCGTAGGGCAGTAGCCGGGCCCCCATACCCTTTTTATGGCCAATAACTTGCATATAAGCCTTCAAAATGGGGACTTTTGATTTTTAAATTTTGTGTCCCATAGACTTTAATAGGGTTCGCGGTTCGGGTCCGAACTTTTATGATGTTTGAGAGTTCTGGTACGAACCGAACCAAGGGGTGTTCGGCCCATCTCTAGTGAGAGGACTATTTGCTCATTGCTGATACTGATAGCAGGGACTGAGCCACTGAGAGCAGGACAGCAAGTACACCCATTCCATATACTGCACTCTATACCACACTTATCCCAAACCTAGACTGCACCTATACCAACCCTGTACTGCATTATAATGAACCTTTACTGCACAAGAACCAGAACTACCTTACATCTGTGTCGAGACTATACCATACCAATACTGTACCTATACTGCTTATAGGTTAACTGGGACAGTCATTAGGTGCACAAATGCTTTTAAAGGGCCCCAAGCGATAGCCAGCAGAAGAACATCTGGGCCCCTCCCATAATAAGGACTAGCATCACTGCCATAAATGGGCCCTGGCAGTATAGTTCCAGCACTCGCTAGATTAACTACTACTACTGCACTTGAGGTAGCCTTTCTACTGTTTATGCTAATCTGGACATGACATTTTATGCCTAGTCCTTACTGTTAGTCACTTTGTATGCTAAATTGTGTTATTATCATTGTTAATCCATGTTATGCTTGTCTAGATACAAACCATATTGCGTAACAATATATTAAGTTTGCCTTTACAACTTGGTTCGGTGCCTGTTTTCTTTGATATAGCATTGCTATTGGGTACTAAGTATTACCTTCAGTGATTTCTTGTGGTGTTGTATGTTTATACATTCAACCTGGTGTGCTAGATGGGCTGAGTTTTTTTTTAGGAACAGTTCAAGGCAAAGAGCAGAGGACCCATACTAATCAGTGGCTCCTAAGGGCAGGGGCGGATCTAGGAGTGGGGGCAACGGGACAATTGCTCCCCCCGAGAAAATAGTCAGCTGACCTCCTCTCTCTGGCAAGGACCTTGCAGTGCGGGCTGAATACAGCTCATCATAGGCAGACACAGGCCAGCCACATGCTGTAACATAACTTTCCTCTCCACTCGTTCTCTGCTCTTATCTCCCCCCCCCCCCAGTGCTCTCTGTCCTGTCTGTAGCTGCAGGGAATGTAGACAGAGAGCGGGGGAAGTTAAGAGCAGAGAACGAGTGGAGAGGAAAGTTATTTTACAGCGTGTGGCTGGCCTGTGTCTGCCTATGATGAGCTGTATTCAGCCCGCACTGCAAGGTCCTTGCCAGAGAGAGGAGGTGAATGTTGCGGGGGAACCTGAGAGGGGGGGTGACCAGAGAAGCGGGGACCATGCAGAGCATGTGGGGGGAACTTGAGAGGGGGGTGACCAGAGAAGCAGGAGACCATACAGAGAATGTGAGGGGACCTGAGAGGGGGGTGACCAGAGAAGTGGGGGACCATACAGAGCATGTGGGGGGACCTAAGAGGGGGGGTGACCAGAGAAGCGGGAGACCATACAGAGCATGTGGGGGGACCTGAGAGGGGGGGTGACCAGAGAAGCGGGGGACCATACAGAGCATGTGGGGGATTACATCATCTCTCTCCGCCCACCCTCACATGTGCTGAAAAACTGGTGAGAGAAGCCTGTTTCTCTGCAGTCACTGTTGCTGCAGGATAGTGACAATGGGTATCTGGTGGCAGGCAATGGTGGCAAGTGACAAGCTGCATCTGGTGGCAGGCAACGTGGAAAGTGACAAGCTGCATCTGGTGGCAGGCAACATGGAAAGTAACAAGCTGCATCTGGTGACAGGCAAGTGAAAAGCTGCATCTGATGGCAGGCAAGTGAAAAGCTGCATCTGGTGGCAGGCAAGTGACAAGCTGCATCTGGTGGCAGGCAAGTGACAAGCTGCATCTGGTGGCAGGCAAGTGAAAAGCTTCATCTGGTGGCAGGCAAGTGACAAGCTGCATCTGGTGGCAGGCAAGTGACAAGCTTCCTCTGGTGGTGGGCAAGTGACAAGCTGCATCTGGTGGCAGGCAAGTGAAAAGCTGCATCTGGTGGCCAGCAAGTGACAAGCTGCATCTGGTGGCAGGCAAGTGAAAAGCTGCATCTGGTGGCAGGCAAGTGACAAGCTGCATCTGGTGGCAGGCAAGTGACAAGCTGCATCTGGTGGCAGGCAAGTGAAAAGCTTCATCTGGTGGCAGGCAAGTGACAAACTGCATCTGGTGGCAGGCAAGTGACAAGCTGCATCTGGTGGCAGGCAAGTGAAAAGCTGCATCTGATGGCAGGCAAGTGAAAAGCTGCATCTGGTGGCAGGCAAGTGACACGCTGCATCAGGTGGCAGATGACGGTGGCAAGTGACACATTCAGGGTTCCCACTGATTCTGCATTATGGTGAGTTGAACTATTTAATTTTATATTACAATGTAATAATAGAAATAATGCTCTTCAATCATCCTGACACCATATCAACCATGGTGCCATGATTATTGAAGTGCCAACACCAGCCATTGCCCGCGAAAAACCTTATTTTCTGGCAGTGCCCCTCCCGAGACTAGGTTCTGGATCTGCCCCTGCCTAGGGGTAGCGCTATGCATACAATGAACCAGCCAGGCCTGGAAATATTTAACTTTTTGTTAAGACAGACATTCCTGTTCATGTAGTTTTTTTTTAATTAAAAGCCATTGGTCATTGACACACAATCAGTATCAAAGATTCTACTTAATTCCTCTAAATAACTGGCTATAAGGAACCAAAATACAGAAACACAGAGGTGACTTTTTACTACAGAGAATCCTGACATCACATCATAATACTGTAACCCCTATAACCCTAGAATCTCTGATATTACCTTTCTATAGCCAGCAAAGACATTAAAATATAACCTCAACATTATTATAACCCCCAGGAAGCAATGGCATCGAAACAGCCAGCAATAGCATTATAAAACCCACCAACTAGCAATGAAATTATAGTAGAAAGCAAAACTATAATATTCCCTGTGATGTTATTTCTCCCAGCCTGCAATTACATTATGATAGCCAACAATGTTATAAAATCCTCTGGCCAATAATGACACTATGATATCCCGCATTCCCCAGTCAGGAGCACATCTGAATTCATATTTTTAGCTTTGCTTTATTGTGTAGTTTTGCAAGACAGCAAATTCCATTCAGCGACATCGGGACTGGTAAGTGTTATCACTATACTCTCAAAGGTTGTCTTTTTTTTTTAATCAAGTAGTTTTTATTGAGAAGATTTTACAATTTTTAGATTTTTTTTTTTTCTTGCTGTACAAACAATACAGTAGAAAGAACAAAGTGGCCTCAATAGGGGGTGTTCCCTTCTCATGATACACAGTGGGCAACTTCCATATAGACAATTGACATTTTAGAAGAATATAGTATACTGCAGAATATCCACCTGCTATTACAACAAGGCATATACCATATAGATTACACAGAATTACGGCATTTTAACCCAAATAATCAGCATAATAAAATTATTTTAACCAAAAGGCACTGTGTGTGTATTTGTTGGTAATTCACACATGGTATAACTATTTGTTATATGCACCTGAATGACTTGAAAGATCATATATACAAGTTGGTATCCAAATTCTATAGGTTCAAGGGTATGATAAAGCCATTTACTACAATAACTGTTGCAAAATTAATGAGTGGGGGTCCAGGTCTGGGGAGGACAACCATCCATTCCACAATTTAAAACATTTTTGAAGGCAACTCCTGCATTGAAAGCTTAATTTCTCCTTGGGTAGGCTAAAGTTAACATGGGGTTTCCAGTGTTAAAATGTAGGTGGAACTGGGGGAGGGGGGAGTCATCTTTGTGCTGTCAATTTCAAACTAGAAAAAGTAGTCTAATGGATGGAGTTATAGAAGCAGGTTGACAGAGTACCTCATCTAGCATGCCCAACAAACAAGTGTTTGGATCCAGTTAAAGCGGTAGTAAACTCTCATACATTTACCCGAAAAAACACAGAATGAAGTTCCTTAAGTTACTTTAAGTGAAATCGCCGCATAGGGAAAATATACGAAGGCTTCTTACTTGTAAAATCATTGCATTTGATAAAGCTCATTTTTCATTCTAACGTCTGTCTTCCGTGTTCCGTACTGATCTTACTTCCGCCCATACTTCGTTCCCATGTCCCTAATCTCGCAAGTGCGCAGTACTCATCAAGCCAAGCGGGTAGAGGCTCAGCTTGTGAATGTGAAAGTCTTGCGTGATCTCGGAGCTGACGTCAGGCAAAGGAAATGACGTAGCCCCAGCATGTAAACACCATTTTTCCGGCAAGAAGAGCCTGCCGGAAAAATGTGATTAACTGCGCATGCGCAGGCTACGTCATTGGTTAGAAAAAGATGGATTACACATAAAGGGATAAGGTAGGAAGCGATTTACACAGATAAACAAGTTCACTAGGCAGGGATGCTTTATATAGTGGAAATAGCACAGGATGGGTTTACTACCGCTTTAATTATTAACTTGCAGGATTCTTGAGATAACATGTATTATTTCTTTCTGGTATCCATTCATCTTGGTGCACCTCCATAACACGTGGATCAGGTCACCTGGGTCAGTTATTTATTTATTTATTTAGTTAATGATGTGTTTATTTTTCTGACATAGTTTCTTTAAGCCCAAACCATTTATTTGTTGCGGATGGGCAAGAGGATGGCTAGGACCCCTGATAAGGTTTTTATTTGCCATCTGTAGCCCCATTGCTGAGATGTACCTTTGCTTCCTGCCCCAGAGACACAACAGGAAGTAGGAAGAAAGCCCTTACATGTCAGGGAAAACTCTTCTTAGACAGTGGTCACTGGAACATGTGTCTCTTTTGAAAGATGTCCCACTACCTCTAGCTGTACGGACAACTATAAAATACAGCATTTCCCATCACTTTCTGTTGCAGTGACCATGGCCACAGGGACAAATAGAGAAAGTGACACTCCCCAGTAGGGGCATAGAAAAAAACACAGAGGTTCTTATTCTTCTTTATTCCATGCAAAGCAAACCAAAAAAAAAATTGACTAGAGGTACACTTTATTGTGCTTTTTTTGTGTTTACATCCGCTGTAATGACTGGTATAGATATTGACATGCCCAGATCTTTGCAAATTTTTTTCTTTACTTTGCATTGATAACATGAATAATTAACTGTCAGAAGTAAAGATAAATGTAGCCACTAGAGGGTGCTTATAACATTGTCTGTAGTTGAAGATACACTATAAAACACCATTGTAGATTTCTTATAACATTTTATATAGTGCTCCTGTAGATGGCAGACCTTGTGTATAATATATACAATCTACTATATATGTTTATATATATATTACTAATAAATCTTTTCAGTGTGTTTTTCTATCATGAAGTAGTTCCTTTATTTTTATCAAAATGGTTAGTAGCATGACGGCACTGGGGACCTTGGTGTAACTCCCACTAGAGACACCACGTACAAGGAGTTTGCATATGTGTACTGTGTGTGCTTCATCTCACAGTCTATAAACATGCTGATAGGCTAATTGGTATCTGACTGTACTGACACTAATCCGAATGACCTGTACAAAAGAAAGGTCAGGCAATCTAATTATGAGCTTGTAACTTATCAAATAAACCCAATAGTAAAACAAATCAAACTGTGGACCACACTATACTAAGAAATAATGGGAAATTATATTAGTTTTGCACAATTGTTGTTTATGTTAACAAGAATGTACTCTCTCTGACTGCCAGGAGAGAAGTAAAACGGTATGGAAGGCTAGTTAAAGCGGTTGTCTACTCATTGATTTGATAGTGTCAAAAAAGAGTTAATATTCCCGGCATGCCGGAAATGCTTGCTGTCTCCTTGATTGTGCTCTCAACCAAACTAACAAACCATCCAATGGGTGGTGTCATAATGGATCACATGTGCAGCATCATGGAAGTTGCAGATTAAACAGAGGCTAAGATGTCAGCTTCCTTAGCTGAAAACGATAGGAGAGTATACAACCACTTTAAGCCTGGTACACACTGTGAGTTTTTGTTTTTCGTTCAACCCAGTGGGCTGAACAAAAAAAAACCTGTCAGCTCCGGTCAGAGCTGCTGTACTAATGTTCCGATGTTAGTACAGCAACCCCCCCTGCTGAGCTGTTATGTTATGATAGGGGGGCACCCCCCCCCCCGCCATAACACACCAATCAGCGCTCTCCGCCATTGGTTGAGAGTGCTGACCGAGAGTTGGATGGCTGCTGGCTTTTCAATGTGCTCATCCGATTGAAGCGGCCGGCTTCTGCGGGACCGGCTGCCATACACATGGGCCGAATGTCGGGCGGTTTTTATTGAACCGGCGAATGTCGCCCAGCCCACGTGTACGGGGCTTAACTCACTTCGCTTTCTCCCTTTTGTGATAGTGCTAGTGTTGGTGCTTACCTCTCAGCACTGTCACATGGGGTGGGAAGAAAGTGCTTAATCCTGTGTAAGCTGTAAGCCCCCATTTACTATTGAGCATTTTCCTGCTGGCTTCCCTATGCCAGACTTTTGGTGTGCATTTTTACGCCTAAAGAATTCCTCTCCTCCTGTATAACAGCTCTCCTCCCCATGTCCAGCCCAGGAAAAAAAACTCCTAAAACTTGATGCACATGCAAAACGCCTGTAAAACTCCTATAAAATGCTTAAAGAATGCCTTAAAAAATGCCTCAAACTCACCAGAAACACGCTCTGCTCAGGTGTCAAAGCAGGCTCATGACTTAAGGCATACACATGACTTAAGGCATTCCTTTCTTCACTCTAGTAGCCCAGCACAGAGGTGGGTGGGCTGGGTTTGCAGCTAGGCCACATACGCTATGGCCTAGCATGATATTGCTGCTATGGGCAACATCAAGCCCAAGGCTACTGGATTCTGTGGACACTTTTGTGGCAGCAGGTTCCCTGTGTTGGAATAATATGTGTTCCATCACCAGGCACTGTTTGAACACATATCATAGGAAGAAAATGAAGGTCAATGCTTCCATGATGCACAGCTGTGCAGCCTCTGCTGGGCACCTGCCAGAGAGACAGGAAGATGGAGGAAGTTTTACCTTGAACTGGGCGTTCATTCTGAAGTTGCCTGAAAAATAATTGCATGCAGAGAGGTATCTTTGCACACAGCTCCCTTGAGTGCCCCCAGGCCTTGAAGTGTTCTTCAGCTCTCTGTAGTACCCCCCAGCTCATCCCTTAGCCCCCACCTCCTCTAGTCTCATCAGCCCTCTCAAGTGTCTCCAGCCCCCTCCACAGTCTAGAACCTCCTGCAGTAACCCCAGCTCTCTTCTGTGCCTCCCAGCCCATCTCAGTTCTGGAGCTCCTTAGACCCGATACCCCCACAGCCTTAAATCCCCTCAAGTGTTCTATAGCCCTCTCCAATGTTCCTCAGCTCCCTCCAGTGAATGGGGAGGTGGCACAAGGTAGTTGGCCTAGAAGATGTATAAATTCAGCTATGGTGGTGGAAGAGAGGAGGAAAGGTAAGTATATGTAGCTTATGGGGGTCACCAAAGTAAATCTATTGCTCTGCCCTGCGTGAGCAAAGCTCAGGCAAACTTTGAAACAGATAGCCTTCATTGTGCTTTAAATGTATTTTAAATACCATAATGTCCTTGATTTCACTAAGCTAAATTACAATCTGGGTTTTCACTGTACAACACAAGGCCTGCGGGCCGAATCCAGACCTCCAGCCCTTTTCATGTGGCCCTCACACCCAAAGGGATGGGTGAATGTGAGATATCAACAGCCTGTAAAATAGAGCTGATTCTTGCACATTGTGCATAGAAAACCCCTAAACTTTGCACTCTGTACGTAGCACACTCCGCAACACTGCACTCGGTACACCGCGCACAGTTGAACTCTGCACACAGCACATGACTGAACTCAGCACATAATGCACTCTTGGTATTAAATGTCCCTTTATAATCCTCCCACTATTCAATTTGGCCACACCCGTCATTCAGTGTGGTTCGTGGGGAGCGTTGTTGAGTTCCTGCACCTATTCTCTGAGAAAAAAAGCCCTGCACACATTTATATAGTCTTAAAGATACAACCAGACCTTTGAGGACAACCATTATACTGAGATGGCCCACAATGAAATTGAGTTGGACACCTCTGCTCTAATACATCAAAATGTGTCTCAATCCTTTTTGGAAAATCAGTGCATTTTATTCTAAAAGAAGAAATAAAAGACAGTAAAGGAGGATAACTTTTTTGAGTGCTTTATCCCTAATTCTTCAGTCACAGTGATAAATATGTATTCAAGGAGATATACTGTAGTTATGCACCCAACTTAAAACCAATGACTTTCTGTATTCACTGATGATGATGAAACTTGGGGCAAGTTTAATTTTCATAAGTCTATTTTTGGACACCGCAAATTTCTTATCGATCCTTCTGCACCCATAGACATTACAAAAAAGATTAGATTTGTCAGTGACTTCTGACAAGCAAACTCTTCTGAAAAGAACTATACCTTCCTCTACCCTTTAACCATAACAACTGCCTTTATAGACAATTTTAGCCCATACCCCAAATTTATGAAGATTAAACTCCCACTTAAAGCACAATTGAATTGGAAGCAAACTGACTTAACAAATTAGGGTCCCTTGGTGAATTCTTCAGTCTAAACTCCATTCTAGATGTGAGCCTATCTCAGTCTGGACATCCCACAAATGCTTTGAGCAAATTAAATTACTCATAACTAGAAATGAAAAGGAAAAATAAAAATAAGCTTACATCAGCTCTCTTATTTAGAGTAATATTTCCCACCTTCTTTACCTTCACACTCTCAATACAGCTTGAAAGAACTGATTAACGTAAGGGAAGCTCCTCACATAGCTATACATTATAAATGCAGATTATCATTTACCCTCAAAAATAACATTTAATATTAATCAGGAAAAAGTGCAGCAAATAAAGAATTATTCTCTAACATATAAGGAATCAAACACATAAATGGAATTTACTACTCATCTCCCGGTATTGCCAAACAGTTTCAAGGTTATCAGACCTCATTATATAACCTTCCTATCAAAACCTGTGCTAATTATAAAAATGCATGTAAGCCAGCTCAGAAGATCAAAAACGTGAAACCCATAGTCTTGGGCCTTTGGCCTTAATTCCTGTGATCCCACTTTGCTTCCCCTTCCTCAGTGCTCTGGATCTCTTGTATGTTGGTCAAGATAAGAATGTGTCTGCTAAATCAGCCCTATGAATCTTTCTTACAGAAGAAGATGAATTAATCAACATTTTTCAGATTTTTCAGGTTAAGCAATATAGGTACCTAGTGCAAGATCTTATTATATCCTCCAGCCAGTCTTCTAATGTTCCAGCCAAGCCACAAGGAGCCTTGAACCTTGCACCAAAGTGGACATTGATTTTGTGGTTGATTTTTCCCCTCAGCTGGGTTCATAATGATCTTAGTAACTGGGAACAGAGTCCTTTACTCCCTGTGCCAAGCAATTATGCTGTCCTTTCTTATTGTGAAACACAATAGTATTCTTCAAAACATAGTTTTTGTTTGGGGTCTACAGTACATTTCTATGTTCTGGAAGGCCAGGTTTTGGAATTACCTTGTCCATGTTTTCTTCTTACTGCCCATCCACCAATGCTAAAAAAGGAAAGAACAAACAAGCTGGATTAGCAGTTTCTAAGGTGAACAGCTTCTAAGATATAACAAAATCCCATTTAGTATTATTTCCAAATCAGACACTTTCATTTGAAGTTCCAAAACTGCTTAAGTCCATCGTTTTGAAAAAAAATGTTTCAGTAAAGTGCTAAATATGCACATTATCATCTGGATGTATTCCCTTCTGGGATTACATACCCGCTGTCCATTGCCTTAATAATACCTGTCACTGCCTAGCATCGCAGCTGCAACACGTGTACACCCATGGCCACATGTTTTTACTTCCAATCTAAATGCAAATGTAAATTGATCACTAAAACTGAAGTATTTTTTCTACCTACTGACTATTGCCCTGTTACCTTAATGCAGTGGTTCTCAACTTCTGTCCTCGGGATCCACTAACAGGCCAGGTTTGCAGGATAACTGAAATACATCACAGGTGATATAATTTGCTGCTCAGTGATTGCAGTATTCTAGTCTTCATCTCGCCAAGGTAATACTTAAAATCTGGCCTGTTGGTGGGACAGGAGTTGAGAACCACTGCCATAACACTTTATTTAAGAATAAGAACTATGACTGCTGGGCTGTGCACCATGAACACATGCTGTTGGGGGGCCCATTAACAACTTTTTTATCGGGTCCTGTGATTTGTAGTTACACCCCTGTACCCAAGTAAATGACACAGCTAAATTATTTAGCAAAAGAAGAAATAGTTTAATGCTGGGTTCACACTAGTGCGAATTGGATGTGGGTTTCCCCGGCATCCAATTCACATGTCAGGAGACTGTGACTGGCTCTCTATGGAGCTGGTTCACACATCTCTGGACCAGCTCCGGAACGAATTGCACAGGAGTCCTGTGCATCTTCTGGTCTATTTCAGGTCCGGATTCAGCCAAAAATTTGTGCCTGATTCATCCCTGAAATGGAGAACAGGTACGCACTAGACCCTTGCTGTTAGTGCCAGTGCCATGCCAGTGTGAACCCAGCCTAAACCTGTACTTGGTTAGAATGGATTGGTTTTTAAACAGCCAGTCCTTACAAAAAAACATAAGGGGCCTTTTAAACGTATACATATCTTGAAATCCTAGAAAAGATTTGGAATTCTCTGAAGCAAACAGTATTCTTAGCTTGCCTACTAAAAAGACTACTAAACCTCTTTTTTGTAGAATCCTATGTTATATTCTTCTATATAACTTTCTAAACACAAATTGATTACATTATTTTGAAATCCTAAATGTTCCTTTTTCCTAACCGTTTAGCCCACCTTGAAATATCTCCATATACAACAAGATTTATTTATAAATATACATTATATTTCAATCTTTTCATTCAAGAATTGTTAGGAAGGAAAAAGAGTCTCCCAAGGGAGAAAAAAGTACACTCTTACAGGCATAGGCATGCGCACAGGGTGTGCTGGATGTACCTAGACATACCCTAATCACCCTGTGTGGTGCTGATTCCCCCTGCTTCCTATCTCCCCCCTGCAGTGCTGCCAGCTTCCCTCTCTCCTCTCAGGAGCAGGGAAGGGGCTGGTAAATATTTAATTACCGGCCTTGCTTTTCTAAATGAACACAGTGAGTGATCTGTACTGATTGCTCCTGTTTTCATTCTTAACTGAAGCATAGTAAACTATGTTTACTGCAGGCTGCAGAGAAAAGGACTGGGGAGACATAAGGGGTCTGTTTAGACCCTTGATATTTCACCAAAGTTCTATAACGGGGCTCATAAAAAAATTGTAAATAATGAATAAAGAACAATATTATAAAAAATAATAAAAACAAAAAAAACACCAATCTTTGCCATACTGACACCGTCCACTGCTCTGCTGATATTCACGCATGTGTATTTGTGCTCTGGGGTGCACACCCTAATGCAATAGGCTGCACACACCAATGCTTACAGGCATTCCTACATTATATTGAAGACCTTGAGTTCTCCTATAAACAAAAAATATGTTGAATTTATAAACATTCTATATATTGCTGTTATCTCTAAATAAAGTTAGTTTAAAAAAATAGTACAATGGTTGTCTATTTATGTCATTACATTTTGTGGTCAAGCTGTGTACCAGTTTTTTCTCCAGGGACGGTTCTCGAGCTAGAGATTTCCAGGACATTCTTGGCCCAATTCTCTTGCTCATTATATGCAGACGTGACATCAGCTGCAGTTTGTATTGCCTTGTTATCTAAGTGTTCTTTGGTTTCAATAAATGATGCCTCTTTGCACTCCACAGACATTTAAATAGGATTCTTGTATCAGCAGAAGAGGAGACTTCCCCACACACATTGACAGAGGAAGCGAAGGAGATCTATTTTCCGATATGACTGCAGATGAAAATAGCTGCTGTCAGAATACTGCACGTTTATTGGCGATGTACAGTGTAGTCTCTGCCATGTCATTACTGAAATTGTAAATTAGGGAAGCCGCACTGCCAAGTAACCCATTTCCATATACTTTTACTCTAAAAATGAAGAACTAAATTATTGTGTTATTCCTGTAATAGAATTCAGTGTGAGTTCTGTCATTGTATAGCCTGAAGTAACCTTAAGACGGCCATACATATCAATACTCCTGTCTAATGCAGCAAATCATGCTGTATTTATGCTGTGAATATCACAATAATATAAAGACCTGGATATCCATGACTGCATCACTATTGAATGGGTAGGCTGGATTTTTGTTATCCACCTTTTAAGTCATCTCTGATAAAATAATTTATGGGTGTGTACATTTACTCAGCATACCTAGATACAGAAACAGGCCCCTTTAATTGCTCAGCAAAGACAAGTCCCTGAGCCCCCCCTCAGCAGCTCAGAGAGGCCACATGAGGCAGAGGGAGCTGGGAAAGTGATCTGCAGTCAGGTGAGCAGCCCCCTACTGTCAGAACTAGCATGCAGGCAGCCAGGCCAGAACTGGATTGCATGAAGCTTTCCAAAAAGGCGCAGCTACTGTGGGGAGCCCCTCCCAAATTCTTTCCAGAATACTTCATTTCCACTGGGGTGGCCCTTTGTCCTTGGGTCTTGGATGCCTCCAGCTGTTCACCTTTGTTACCAGAGCTACCCTGGACTTAACCTAGAGTGATAACGTTAAAGTGGAGTTCCTACCTATTCTCTCACGCATCAGGAAGGATCTAGAGGCCTGGGGGGGGGTTCCACGTTGCCATGGTTTGGCCGTATCAATACCATCAATATGGATATCTTACCCAAATTGTTGTACCTCTTCCAAACCATACCGATATTGATACCCAAATCATATCAAATCACTTTCTGTTAAATTCATATGGCATCAAGGCCTGTCCCGAGTCAAGTATAAATTGCTGACTCTCCCGAAGTTCCAAGGGGGAACAGGACTTCCGGACTTTGAAATCTATCACAAGGCAACCATCATGGCTTGTATACTAGAATGGTTTCTCCACCCGGTTATTAAAGCCTCCGTGCAAGATTTAGCACCTGTGGATCTCAGGGCCTTGTTATGGGGCTACCGGAGTGCTCTAACCCATCTGAACTATTCCTCACTCTTAACTTTGGCTGCCTTGAATTTATGGTATAGAAGAGGGCTTAGTTCTACTTTGTCTTCAGATCCGTCTCCTTTAACGTCTTTATTTGACAAAATGGCCTTCCCTCCAGGGGTGGGGGCCCACTTGGTCGACTCATTTCGGCACTCTTCTTGGCCACAGGCGTGAGGTTGTCCATCCTCAAACAGGTTCCCCAGTGGTCCCGGCCAGCCAGCCCCCGTAATTGGCTGACATCCATCCATATGATCTCTTTCACGAAACAACTCTTCTACTCCTCTCGCATTCACCGTCCCCTCACCGAGTTTGAACGCTTTAGTACCCTACAAGAAACGCCCAGACATTTGATCTCCTCTCTTTACAACCTACTACAGGCCCTCACACACACAGGACTACCATCTTACACCAGGCTATGGAATGGAAGTGTCAGGGGAGGAATGGCTCACCGCCTTTCATTTCACCCATAAATCCTCTATATCCTGCCACTCACAAGAAAAAAAATTCAAAATCCTCTCTCTGTGGTACAGGCACCCATGGATTCTTCATAGAATCTTTCCAGGTACCCCAGCAGATTGCTGGCGCTGCAGAGAAGCTCCCAGGACTTATATACACGTTTGGTGGGAGTGTGAGATAATACGTCCCCTTTGGAACCAAGTATTTCAGGTATATAGCCATTTATACGATGACTCTCTGACTCCCTCGCCTAAGATCGCCTTTCTTTCTACCCTTCCTGGTTCCTTAGTATCTCAAAAGAGATGCCTCCTCCGCTTCCTCTTGTCAGCTGCCAGACAAATCATCCCGTTGTACAGGAAATGCACTACCACCCCTCCTTTAGCACAGTGGGTATCCACCATGAATTATATTATGATAATAGAGGAGAGATTGGCAATGGACAATAATACGTATGATAAATACAAGATTTTATGGTCGATATGGCTCTGCTTCTCTACCTCTGATACCCTTACTGGCCTCTTAGGTCTGCAATAAGCCCGAACGGATAGAAAGTCCTTTGTTGGCCTAGCTGGTAACTCTGCAGGGCTGAGACCTTCCAGCAGATCCCCCCCCCCTTTTCCCTTTTTCTTCTCTATTTCCACCCTCATTCACCTTCCTCTGCTTCTCTTTTCCCTTATCTCTTGCTATGCTTGTATCTCTTCTTACTTCACTACCTTATAGTTCTTCTCACAATCAAAAAGTACGGCACCAGTTTCTATATTTCAAAATGCTCTTTCTCGACAAAGTAAAGTTTTTCTTAATTGTCCCTGTTAATCACAATGATGTATTGCTTATATTCCCTGGTCCCACTATGGGTGAGTGGACCTGTGGACATGTCTCCCCCATTGCTTTACTCATGTAATGTGCCTACTGTTTTCAATAAAAACATTTTCAACTCTAAAGTGGAGTTCCACACAGATTTTTTATTTTTATTTTGGCATCCACTCTTTTAATACTAAATAGATGTAAGCTTTTGTTTCCTTACTTTCAAACCACCAATAATTACATGTATTTTTTTACTCACGATTTTGTTTCTTTCACTGCTGGACTTTTGCATTTTAGGTGAGGGCATCTGAAGCCCATCCGTAGTCTCCTGGCATCTCATCCTGAAAGAAGTGCATGGTGGGTAACCATCATGCACTCCTCGATCTCGGTCCTTCTTAAATTGTGTCATTTCCTGTCTGGAAATAACACAATTTTACAGGGCAGGGAAGCCCACTGACTCCTGGGAAATGATGAGTCACATCTCCCAGGAGGCCAGGGGAAGCAGGAAGTGAGGAGAAGAGCCTAGGACCTAATAGGGGCAGATTACAGAGACCACCTAGCAACAAGCAACTTAGGGTGAGTATAAAAAAAAAAAAAATCCTTCAAGGGTAAGTCTATATAGGCAAAGGACTTGAATGATGTAAGAAAAAAAATTCTGGGTGGAACTCCGATTTAATTAGCTGTTTGTGCTCTGAACTGTTTTACTGTAGTACTGATTCTCCGCTAGAATATCTGTTGTTTTAGAGCCTAGTAGAGACTTTGGCCATGGAGAGGCACAGTAGTAAGGTTTGTAGCATAGGCAGACACTTTCAGGTAATGGTAATACCAAAATTCATACAATAACTAAACGTCAACTTTAATCTCTGTGCGATCATTCAGTCAATTATCCATTCTGCTAGGCTAGGTTGACAATAGCTAATGTGGTGGATTACTTTTCAGACTGTGGCATTCTGGAGACAATCCTACAATCTCCTAAATGCTTGTTTTTTGTTTGTTTTTCTGCCGAACAGCAGTTTATAATGGGGCTATTGTGCTTGTGGGGGCAATAGCTTCCAAAATGTCCTTTTTTAACTGCTTGCTGCCCAGTCCGCTGACACCATGCTGCAAATGTCAGAGTTGGAGCAATAATTATAGCACCATTGCTCATGTTTAACTGATAACCTGTAAAGGCTTTTTTGTCACGCTTACCCCTAACACAGGTGGTCAGACACTATAGCTAGCTTCTGTGTTCTTCATCTTTAGTAGCCCCCTTTCCCATAAGACAAGCAGACTTACCGGTATTTGTTTGCCCCCAGGACTTATACACTATACTATAGTGTCTGGCTACTATGCCGGGGCAAGTGTGAACTGAGCAAAGCAAACAGGTACTTGAGATTGGCAGAGAGGCAGAGAGGTTCAATGACAGTCCAGGTACAAGGCAGGCAAGGTTCAGAATAGTAAGGGACATATCCAAGTCAAAAGGCAGGCACAGTTTAAAGAGTAGTCGATATCCATTCGGAGGTCGTCAACGAGGAAATCCAATCTAACAGAGCAGGGCAGACAAACGGAGCTTGGAACATGTCTTACAAATGCAATATCACAAGCATGAGACTGCAGGCTTGGCTGGCTTAAATCAGGTTTGGTCTCCACCTAGAGACTGGCCACAATGAAGCACCTTGCAGGTGGACAGACAGACAAGGAAAATGCCACAGACAAAACCAGGATGCTGGAACCAGCAGCTATGATGGACGAGGAGCGTACACGCTCCTGACAATTTTAAAGCATCACCTTTGCACAATTTGAGGTAACACAGTAAGTTGCCATACAGGCATGTGCAATTTTAAATTTTGACATGTTGTCTATTCACTTGATGCAACATCATATTTTATATTTTACCAAAAAAACAAAACAAAAAAACAAATGGGTATTATATTGTGTTTGTGTACACTAAAATACATTTAAGTGTATTTTTTCCTGAAAATGTGCATTTAATAAATACCTGTGCAAATATCGATGACAGAAAATTGCAACAGCAACCATTTTATTCTCCAGGGTCTCTGCTTTCACAAAATATATAATGTTTTGGGGTTCTAAGTAATTTTCCAACAAAAAAATGCTGATTTTTAACATGTATGTGTTACCCTGGTAGGTAAGCTGTAAAATACCTCTATCCCACTTTCCTCTACATCTCTATAAACTAATATTCAGGTTGAGTACCAGAAATATATAAATTATTTTTTTACTTTGTGTTAGTCCAGCCTGTAAGGTGGGAATTAATGAAAAGTGTCTGAAACTGGTGCCGGTGTCCATAATAAATCATTAGCTTCCATCTTTAATTTTTTTTCAGCACGGTTTAGAAAATGAAAATATAAAAGCTGTTTGGCTGTACTCCAGTTGAGACCAAGTTTGTCTCAGATGCTTTTTACTTCCTAACTGGCCCCTGATACATGATGGAAATTGTTTGTTTTGGGGAGCACAACTATTTCTAAACAATTTTTAGTGTATTGAAGGGATCTCTATTTTTTGGTAGTGTGAAAAAATCGGAACTCTGAAAGCTAACTTAGGTCTGAAAATGATACTTTCTTGTCTGCCATATTGATCCAACAGGTTCAACACTTTAATTCACTGACCCACATCAAGCATTCTGCTAGTGAAGTCAGAACCTCTAATGCACTTGCTTGTTCTGGGTCAGTAACAGAGCATTTTGAATTTTACTGGATGAGCACAATAGCCATCCAGCTTGCATTTTCATAAGCAGAGGTCATCAAAGGAGCATATATCTAAAATGACCCCCCCCCTCCCAAGTTTTATTAGGCAGGGAGTATCTGCAGAGGGCAAAGATTTTCAGACATGATCACAAGCAGCCAAACGTGATGACAATCATTATAAAGTATATTTATGGCTGCCCTTAGTTTGTTTTTTAAATATTGACCTTTTAATCGAAATCACATGATCAGACCCCCAATGATCCTCTGTGGAATTATTAAGTCAATATTAGGCATCCATCTGCTTTATTCTTTTCTATAGAATTAATGCAGGATATTTGATTGGCAAAACTGTCTCTATCTATGTTTGGCACTACAAGATATACAACCGAGATGCAATTACTATTGACAACGCAAATTTTTCTCCATTTTCTTTTTTTTTAACAGTTGATTTATCCATTTTCTTATTGCTAATGTGAATACTTACAGTATGTGGTAAACACTCTGGGCTGATTATTGATCCCATAAGTCAGGTGATAACCTATGGCCCAGGGAAAAAAAGAACTTTATTACACATGAAACTGAGTGTATGGAAGGTCCACTGTGCTCCAATACAAGAGGATCAGTGCATACGCATGTTTCTGAGCATAAAGCTAGATGTGTGTTATCATGCAGACTTGGATGTATTAGCGTGCACACTAACACATGGATAGTTCTGGGTTTACATTTTGTCTTACTGTGTACAACCTGACTTGCCCCTGACCTGTCTCTGGATTCTTATCTACCTTTTGTGTCCCTGGCCTGTGTTTTTAACTCTACATTCTGCTTTCTAATTTGTTACCTTGCTACTCAGCCGGTAACTGATCTTAGCCTGTATCATGACACTGCTTCTGCCTTATGTTCCTGTACCTCACTGTCTGGTTGTTGCTGACCGTGACTTTTGTCCTGATGCTCTCCCTGCCTTCTGATTCAGTACTTCACTGCTTGGCTGTTGACAACCTTTGGCTTGTGTCCTGGCTTTGTTCTTGTCTACTGATTGATTGCTTTGCTCATGTTTCTGCCTCTGATCCTTACCTAGTGGTCCACAGTCATCTGTGCCTCACATTCAACAGCTGGAGCAACCAACAACATTTGCCCTCATTTCACTTGCTGTATTCACATTTCCTATCACCACTACACCACTGGACAAGAGCCCCTTCATCAGTTTAACTTCACCAGGTACATGATCAGATTTAATGGTGCATTATATTCCACATTTTACATCTGCTTTGTGCATGGTTAGTTTTTTTTTTTACGAAATACAGTATGTAATCGGCCAATTGATCTGATAAAAGGTAACTGTATGGACAAGTAGAGAAAGGATCACTGGATGGCTGCACTCCAAATGAATGAACCTTTATTAAAGATGATTAAAATCCACACAGTCAAAGGCACAATACGATTCCAATTTGAACACACCCCTGACGCGTTTCAGGTCTCACAGGGGCACTTAGTCATAGCCAAATGTGAGACGTGAAACTCGAAGTGAAAATCACTTCAAAGACAAGATTAATGCAATACGTGAGGACACCGCCACTGTGCGAACATCTTCCCCATCCAACATACTTTGCCTAACAGCACAGTCAACACTCTCCTCTTTTGAACTGGCTACTACTGAAGAGATTACTGAACTTTTTTCAGATGCCCACCTAACCAGTTGTCCCCTGGATCCTGTTCCCTCACAACTACTATGGTCACCCTCCTATTCTATCCTATGCTCCCTCACTCACATCTTCAATCTCTCCCTCTCAAATGGCACCTTCCTCTCCCCTCTAAAACATGCACAGATCACTCCCATACTTAAAAAGCCCTCACTGGACTCCACCAACCTGAACAACTTAAGACCCATCTCATTGCTTCCATTCACCTCTAAACTTCTAGAACACTTAGTCTACAACCATCTTAGCTCCTACCTCAGTGAAAATATCCTTCTTGATCCCTTACAGTCTCGCTTTTGTTTGCAACATTCCACAGAAACTGCCTTACTAAAACTCACTAATGATTTACTAACTGCTAAAACCAATGGCCACTAGTCCATACTCCTATTGCTTTACCTCTCTGCTGCCTTTGATACTGTTGACCACACGCTCCTTCTCAATAAACTCCGTTCCCTCGGCCTTCAAGATTCTGCTCTATCCTGGTTCTCCTCCTACCTATCACAGTGCTCCTTCAGTATTACCTACAACTCTGTTTCCTCCTTTCCATTGCCCCTCTTTTGGGTCCCCCGAGGCTCTGTTCTTAGACCCCTTTCTCTTCTCTATCTACACCTCCTCCCTTGGTCACTTGATAACCGCCCATGGTTTCCAATACCATTTATATGCTGATGACACCCAAATCTATCTGTCTACTCCTCACCTCACTCCTTCAGTCTCCTCTCGCAGTACTAACGTACTAACTGACATATCAGCATGGATGTCACACCACTTCCTTAAACTAAATCTCTCTAAAACTGAGCTGGTAATATTCCCTCCAGACCATGCCCCCCCCATGACTTTTCCATCAAAATCAAAAATGCAACCATCAGTCCCTCCCCTAATGCCAGGGTACTAAATGTAATCCTAGACTCTGACCCGTCCTTTCAGCCTCAAATCCAATCGTTATCAAAAGTTTGTAGATTTCACTTCCGTAACATCTCTAAAATATGCCCCTTTTTAACAAATGAAACCACCAAGCTTCTCGTTTACTCCCTTGTTATCTCTCGCCTTGACTATTGCAACTCTCTTCTCATAGGCCTCCATCTCCATAGGCTATTAGCCGTGGCCAGTTTTTATGTTTCTAGAAACTCCACAGAAATGCCATCCCTGGGCACACACTGTCTGTCCAGGGTAGGTCATGATAACACAGACTGTTCAGTGAAACCTGCATAAAATGTCATATGTTATGGGCGATCTTTTCCTGATTGCGTAGTAGAGCAAAATGATGATTGTTGTATATCAGTGTTTGATATGTAAGCTAGTACCGCTCTCCCCTCACATTAAAACTTTGGCAGACATTGTGTCTAGCAGGATCTAGTAACCTGAGAAATTTAAGTGCATTTACCATAAAGTGACACTGGACTTTCACAACATACTGTGAATGCAAGCCTTTTTTGCAGATGTGTATTCTTGCAGCTTGCCAAGTCCGCTGTGCACCATACAATGTGTGAGCAGTGATATAAATGATATCCTTCAATGAGTTATTTTCTCATTTGCTCCAGCAGCTGAAACACAGAAACTGAGAGACTTTCCATTCATATTATATTTGTATGAGAGGTGTAGATTGCTGAACAGCATTTGACCTGCACTAAACCTCTGTCTGATGACAGATTCTCTTTGTACTGACAACAACCTCTAAACAGATACACTCTATTCTCGTGTTCCTCCCCATTGTCCAGTGTTCTTCTAATATTTCTACTGTGATGAGAATGTAGCGTGAGTGAAAGCTCAAGCTGTGTTCTTTTTATAATCCAGACACAAAAGGAAACAACTGCTGGGCAAATTTTAATGATGAAGTGCTACTTTATTGCTAAAGGCTGACCTTGGTAACTTTAGGTCATGCAATCTTCTTCACGCCCAATGACTTTATTGGCAAGTGTTGGTTTCTTCATAGTATAAATCTAAAATCAGACACATGTATGGAATATTATTGCTAACTGTTGACAAGCTTTTTCATAGTTCCTTAAATATACTTTTGTTATTTTTAAGAAATACCATGGTACCCTTATTACCAATACTCAATGTAGCCAAAATAATAACAACTGCACTATATACAACACTGAATACATTCTACAGGCAAACCACTGCACATTAAATACTTTGTTGGAGATTCATATACATAAAAGGCATTATGGGCACTATTACCTCTTGTATCTCTTAACATTCCCTCTTAGATTGTAAGCTGTAACGAGCAGCGTCTGATTTTAAAGTATATTGTATTTGTACTGTCTAACCTCAAGTGGTAAAGCGCTGCGTAAACTGTTGGGGCTATATAAATCCTGTATAGTAATAATAATAATAATGGGCACTGTGGGTTGAAAAGAGTAATTTTGGTGAACCAGTTTTGCAAAATTTCACCAAAATGGAAATTCTCAATTTAGTTTTTCTTTAACTAGTTAGGTGAAATTTACTTTAAAAAATAGACTGAACGGTATGCGTTTTTTCAGGGCAAATTAGATTAATTCTTTGTATTGGTTTCTTTTTTTTTATATTTGGTCATTATTTTTTTTGTTGTATTCAATTTCCTATTTTACTTTTTTCACTGTTTGTTTTTTTACTTTGGTAAACCAAATGTAAATATAAAAGGAGTTGTTTTTTGGGCACAGAAACGGGCCCATGAAAAGGACCTTCCATAGCCTTAAGAGCCATTCAAAGCCTATTGTCCCTCTAAAAACCATCTGAAATTACCCATTTTCACTAACTAAATTTCACTGAAGCTTAGAGAAAATGTAAACTCTCAATTTCTAATGGCAACTATACAGATAACATTGGGTAATATTCCCAAAAACTAAAACAAAACTAGGATTAATCTTACAATTGATTGGTTGCTCCACTGTACTTAGGGTTGAATATGCAGACCAAAAAGCTTGGTAATTACAACTGAATCTTCTAAAAAGCATTTACTTCAACAATATTTTGTGCATTGTATATACAGATGAACAACATACCCTGTATGCATGTATGAAACGTTCCATAAAATAAAAGCTAAATTACTGTAAGTAGATCGTTTTATTATGAGCTTCATAAATTGGAGTGATCATAAATTCTACATGCCCTGAAGAGTAAATGCAAAAATCTTGAAGCAAAATGGCTCTTGTATATCTTAACTGCAATCTTATTCTAATGAACTCTTGAGAGTCAGATAAAAGATGCAGGTTAGATGATGCTGGTTGTCTTTGTAATGAAGAAAAACATACTGATGGGATGTGTTTCATTACATTATGGATGGTGAATTGTACCTTTTTAATCTCCATCATGTGACATTCATCGAGAGCGTATGCAGATAGGCACCATAAATTAACTCTGCTGACACATGCTACACGTGAAATGACTCTCCTGGATTTTAACTAGCAGGTTCATTCTGCCTGAAGGAATTAAGCTCTATTATGCTGTTGTGTTGCTGTTTCAATTGCTATCGGTCTTCCAGATGCGCGCTGAATGCATTCTTAAATGCTTTCACCTTAGGACTAATTCCCATTTTCTGCACATCACAGCACATTAAAAACCATAGTCTGTTCATCCCACTACTGCAAGATATTGAAATTCAGGTTTGATCATTTGCTGAGTGCTTTACATTACTGAAGTCTTACAAATAGCCCCTTCTCTGAAGTTAATATTCTTGCTCTATCCTTCAGTTCTGCTCTGTGGATGGACAATTTTATTTATAGCAGTGGTCACAATGGTGAGCAGTACCCATGGGAATAGAGGTCCCATTGTTTCTGTCCACTGTCAATTTGTGGCATCGTCCGACTGCAAGCACCATATTCAACATAGTTCATATTCAAGCATCACATTTCGCCACTCATTCCTCTGTTAATGGCCAAACATTTCTTGGTTGGTTTTATGCAAGCAGTGTTGTCACCTAGCCCTTGCAAGATTCTCTATTTGTACCTGTGTATCCAGTAAAAGGCATATGGCAAAATTGCTCAAAATAATACTGACCAAAATTATTTGCAGCCTCTGGCAGGAGGCAATGGAGTTTGGAACACAGAATGAATGAGATCTCCCTGTAAGGGTCCCATGAGATCTAACAGATCGTCTAATTCTATAGAGTTTCAGCATGAATTAAGTTTTCATTTATGACAAACCTTTTAGTAAAGAAAGCAAATTGACTTGAAAAAAGAAACAAATAGAAGCATATGCAACGTACAAGCATTAATATCCATCATTAATAAAAATAAAATAATACAAAGTTAATACTATGAACTGCTTACTATCCATTATAGTGTCTGGCATCTAAAAGCACATTGTTACAATACTATTTTAATGATCAACTACAGAACTCGGATATACCCTTGTAATTTTGTCTTATTTAGCAGTAACTGAGATTGCATAAATTACTTTTGACATCAGGATTAATGAGAAAGATAATGTAACATGAGCTGCTTGATTGTATTGATGGCCAGCTTGTGCACAGTATTTTAGCATTAAAAGCGTAGCAAACGAGTGTGAAACGTGTTCCATGTCAATAGGTATGTTTGTTTAGTTGGAATATACACTACTGTGGGAAAAATGCTGTAAAAAGAATACTTTCAGAAATAGAAGTATTAATAGTTTATGTTTATCAAGTAACAAAATATAAAGTAAATCAACAAAAAAGAAATCCAAATCAAATCAATATTTTGTTGTGTGATCTCCCCATAGAAGATATTCCTAGACAGGCAATAGCTTGACCTCCACGGATCCCCCTACAGTAAAAGAGTGGATATCCCAAATGAGGGACACTCTATGTCTTGCATGCTATATATGGCAACATAGGGGCTGTTATGGGAAATTTGATAAATTGTGGGTCCCTTGGCTGGCTACCCCGGGTCTAGCTCCAGTTGACTTGCCTGAAATCATTTATTGATTGGATAAAATGTAAACTGCTATTGCTTTTACCTATTCATGTGGGGAGGGGCAGGTGTTCTTGTTGTTTTACCAAACTCTCTGGCTTGTGTTAAACTGCGGAATGGCTTCTGCTGCCTTGCATGTAGTCTGCTGAATTGGCAACATTTACTCTATTTGTATGGTGTACTATCTCTGGAATTGATGCTGTTATATTTCTCTGTTCAATAAAGTTTTTTTTCCTGAGAAAAAAAAATCAATATTTTGTGTGACCACCTTTGCCTTCAAAAAGCATCAATTCTTCTAGGTACACTTGCACATAGTTTTTGAAGGAATTCTGCAGGTAGATTGTTTCAAACACCTTGGAGAACCAACCACGGATCTTCTGTGGATGTAGGATACCTCAAATTGTTCTGTCTCTTCATGTAATCCCAGACAGACTAGATGAGGTTGAGATTATGGCTCTGTAGGATCAAACCCTCACTTGAAGGACTCATTGTTCTTCTTTATGCTGAAGACAGATCTTAATGACATTGGCTGTATGTTCGGGGTTTTTGTCCTGCTGCAGAATAAATTTGGGGCCAATCACATGCCTCCTTGATGATACAGCATGATAGATACATATCTACCTGTATTTCTCAGAATTTAGGACAACATTGATCCTGACCAAATCTCCAACTCTGTTTGCAGAAATTCAGCCCCAAACTTGCAAGGAACCTCCACCATGCTTCACTGTTGCCTTCGGACACTCCTTATTGTACTACTCTCTAGCCCTTCGGAAAACAAACTGCCTCTTGCTACAGCCAAATATTTCAAATTTTGACTCATCAGTCTAGAGCACCTGCTGACATTTTTCTGCACCCCAGTTCCTATGTTTTCTTGCATAGTTGATTTGACTTAGCCTTGTTTCCACATCGGAAGCTCTCCATGTCTTGACCTTTTGGATCTGAAGAAACCATTTATCTTGTGTGCCTGGGGGAAAGTCAGGATGATCGAAAATAGAAAGTAAAGGCAAGGGTTAAGGTGCTATCCTGTGGGGTCAAAATCTGTATGGCATAATTCCAAGTATCCCCAATAGTAAGGTTCTTGGGCAGTTCCAGAGAGGACAGCCTAGGTAGCCAAAGAAGTGTTTGCAGAGGTACCGCAGAGGCTGCCTTTTCTAGTGCCACCCATTGTTTCAAGGTTTTGTGTTTAGACCAATCCAAAGCCCTCACTAGGTGTGAGGCAATGCACAGGCAATGCACAGGCTTCCAGTATCTGTAGTTTCAGGTGCTGCACATCTCGTATCTTCACAGCATATGTTTTTTTAATGGTTTTTATGGTCAGTAAAAACCAATACCGGGTGAGCTGCTCCTTCCAGGAAGTACCGCCATTCCTCCAAAGCCGACTTGATGGCCAGCAATTCCCTATCACCGACATCATAGCTCCAGCAAGATGGTGCACCACCACATTATGAGTGTCAGGTCCGAGCATTCCTAGATGAACAGTTTCCTGGAAAGTGGATTGGTCGTCGTGGGCCAGTTGAATGGCCCCCAAGGTCTCCCGATCTGACTCCCTTAGACTTTTATCTTTGGGGTCATCTGAAGGCAATTGTCTATGCTGTGAAGATACGAGATGTTCAGCACCTGAAACTACCATTACTGGAAGCCTGTGCTAGCATTTCTCCTGCAGTATTGCTATCAGTGTGTGAAGAGTGGGAGAAGAGGGTTGCATTGACAATCCAACACAATGGGCAGCACATTGAACACATTTTATAAGTGGTCAGAAACTTGTAAATAACTCATGAAAGAATAAAGTTACGTTAAAACCAAGCACACCATTGTTTTTCTTGTGAAATTCCCAAATAAGTTTGATGTGTCACATGACCCTCTTCCTATTGAAAAAACAAAAGTTGGATTCAAAATGGCCAACTTCAAAAAGGCCGCCATGGTCACCACCCATCTTGAAAAGTTTCCCCCCTCACATATACTAATGTGCCACAAACAGGAAGTTAATATCACCAACCATTCCCATTTTATTAAGGTGTATCCATATAAATGGCCCACCCTGTAGTATAGTCGAATGTCAGGTAGGGCTGTACCTTCGGGAGTCTTTCAGCTGTCAGTAAATGGAGTGTTTCAAGTGGGCAGGTTTGTTGGACCATATAAATTTATTTTTTAAGGGATTGAAGAGTTTTGCAGAAGCATGTTCGAATTTGGATAGGTATTTTGAAACAAATAAAGTATCCATGGAAGGACATTTTATTTAATAGCGTTGCATTTTCCCACCAGGAAAGGTTTTTAGAGGACCAGGACTGCAATTCCAACTGTAGTGTTGGAATTAAAGCTGATCTCCAGGTTTTCCTAGAAGTTAAATAGCTTGTTTAGACCAAGCTGTGACTGGCTGAGGCAGAGAGGTGAGCTGATGATGTCACGCTATCTGACTCAGCCAATCAGAAGAAGCTTTGTATTCATTCACAGGATACAAAGATGCCTATGAATGGCTGAGCTCCGCTCAGGCCGACTCTGTTTTGTTCCTGGTGTGGGACAGGAGTCTTTGTCTCACACCTGAAACACAGCACTGTGTACTGTGTGTACGTGAAGCTACATTCAGTGCATACAGTGCTTAGAGCCACTTAGTGAAGAAAGCTGGTCCAAACAAACTATATAAAGTCATGGAAAATCTGAAGATCAGCTTTAAGGGGGCAAAATCGAGAGAATATATTTTGGTGAAATCATTGGGAGGTTGAATGCCCAGATACCTAAAGTGGGAAGAGACCTACTTAAAAGCAAATTCTCCCTGGAGCTGTTGGCACACAACTTTAGGTATAGTGAGATTCCGGGCAACAGATTTTTGATAGTTGGTATGTTTTGAATTCAGAGATAAGATTCGGCAGGGTAATAGTCCAGTTACTAAGGAAGAACAGCAAGTGATCCACATAGGTTGAGATTTTGTGGGCTCAGGGTGCTTTAGAAATGCCAATAAAGTTGGGGTTAGCCTGAATGGAGCGTAGGAATGGTAACAAAATTAATATAAAGATCAACGGTGAGAGTGGGCACTCTTCGCACATCCCATTGCCAATGGGGAAGGTTTCTGAAAGGCTTTACAAGGAGTTTCAAAGGCTATAGATACCCCACTTCAAGCAGGGAAGAGTATCATATGGCCATGGTGAGGAGGGTCAAGTTAAGGCTTAAATTTCTTCAGAATTCTCTGATGGTGACAATCACCTATATCACCTCCTCCTCACTGGCTTCATCGTCTGACTCCTCGGAACCAGCAGGGCCTGCAAGTGCTGCTAATTAATGTTTTTCTTCATCTTCCTCAAAGGTGCATAGTGGCCACTTTAATTTAATAGGATTTTTCCACCTTCTCAAGGGTATATATAAGTCACTTTTTTAAGCACTGCTAATGCACCCTTTTCCTCCTCTTTAGAGTGCAGGGCAGCCACTTTCCTTTCTAGTGCTACTCCTTTTCCCTTTCCCTCAAGGACACATATCAGCCACTTTCTTTGAGAGTGCTGCTAATGCTCCCTTTTCCTCCTCCTCCTCAATGTTCTGCAAATGCACCCTTTTCCCTCTCTTCCTTTATCTCCCCTAATACCACAATATCTCTACTGAGGTTTCAAAACATTCCTTTTTTTACTTCCCTTTTCTTCATCTTCTCCCCCCTAAAAGTGCAGAGGGGCTACCTTTTTTATTGTTTTGCTCATGTCCCCTTTTCCTCCTCCTTCTTCTCCTCCTTAAAGACACAAGGTAGCCACTTTCCTTTCTAGTGCTGCTCATGTGCCCCTTTCCTTCTCCTTTTCATCTAATCCCAGCATAGCCCAGTCAACTAGCTATGAGGAGTCGGCAGATTTTTTTTTCTGCTGTGCTTCTCTTGGAGTGGAAGAAAAAAAATCCCTAAATCACCTCTATGTCTAGCACCTTCATGCCATATTTGCTAAACACCCCTTTTATGTTAATTGGTGCCCTATGCTATACCACATGCTACACATCATGCACAAAAGTTTGTTCTATTCGCCAGATATTCTTTCTGTGCCGTGCACTGTGTATTTCAGAGATGTACCAAATGTTTTTTTTTAGCCAAGCATGAATTTTAACTGTTAGCTTACAAGTTTGCAAACAAAAAAGGAAAGAAAAAATAGTGGGGCTTTAATTGAGGCTGACATGCCCATTGACGGTACATGGGCTGTATATATAATGTAATTGGTACATCTAACTCCAAAAATATGCCGAGAATATGATGCCACAAAGCAAATGGTATATATAAATACATAAGTCACATTTATTGATTGATATTAAAATCATTCAGAATTCATAAATACATACAATCAAAGTAATAACCTTATAAAATATTCAAAGGACATGATTGGGTATAAATATCAAGGAGAGTAAAAAATATATATACAGGACCATATAACGTGTAAATAAAATGGATTAAAAAAAACAGACCCATACATCATAGTAAATGCAAATATACATAAAATGTCAATAACAGATCATGTAATCCGGGCACCCTAGATAGAAACTCTACGCGTTTCGTAGCTTGATGCTACTCGTCAGGAGTTTGGTGCAAAATATGTCTATAAGGGATGGAAAAATATATAAATACATATTAGTATACAGTACCCTCCAATAAAGGAAAAATAACCAAATAAGAACCAAGCAACTGTGCAATAGTGTCTTACATAGGTGGCTTCCAAGCTGCGCCTGGTCCTAGAATGCAGTCTCCAGTGGATAGCCTGACACGGGGTTGAGGCGGGAGTACCCACCCATCCGACCCAGAAAACAGCCAGAGACCGATCGGGCCACCACACCATGGTCTCTGGATATGACGTAGGGGTGATGTTAAAAAGAACATGTGAAGTGTCTGAAATGTAAAATGTGAAATGGATAAAAAATAAAAATATATATAAAGTGAAATATTATGTAAAAAATGTAATATGATAGATCAAAAGTGAACAAGAGCTTTACTCTCCTTGATATTTATACCCAATCATGTCCTTTGAATATTTTATAAGGTTATTACTTTGATTGTATGTATTTATGAATTCTGAATGATTCTAATATCAATCAATAAATGTGACTTATGTATTTATATATACCATTTGCTTTGTGGCATCATATTCTCGGAATATTTTTGGAGTTAGATGTACCAATTACATTATATATACAGCCCATGTACCATCAATGGGCATGTCAGCCTCATTTAAAGCCCCACTATTTTTTCTTTCCTTTTTTTTTTTTTGCAATAATGTCAGGGGTGGAGTTTGCCATTGCGGGCTCATGCCAGATCATTACATTTTTTCTCTCTGTTAGCTTACAAGAGCAACAAAAATTGTAATTTGAGCAAGGTTTTTCCACTTTCTTGCTTTCCTCTATCATGCATTAGTCTTCATTAAAAAATATTCATATGAAAACATCTATCAGATGTCTGTCTCACTTCACTGGTATATTTTGTATCAATATATTTATTGAAATAGATAAAGTTAAAGCAAATTTAGTTTCCTGTGTCTTGCTCTACTTCTGATTGACAGGAGATAAACTGTCAGTTGAGAATTACTGTTATTTGATGTTAAATAAATTTGGCAGTCCAATAAAAGGGACAGTCTGGTTTTTTAAAATTTTCTTTGTAAGGTCATCTCACTTGCCCTAATGAAGCTAGCACGAGCAGAGACAGCAATGCAAACTGGGTACTGCCTTCACAAAAAGGAGGTCTTAGGCCTCAACACCACCCTGTCCCTATGTCAAAATAGCAAAGACCGCCAGCCTTTCTCCAATGCAGGGGGGAGGGCAGGCAGCAGTAACTGGATGAGAGTAATTGCACGGGTGGGAGGAAAGAGCAAGCATCAGCAAAAGATAAGTGTACAATCCGATGACCATAGGCTGTTTGACCCTCCTCAAATCTCCTTTCCACCAATAGAAAAACAGGGAGACAGTCTGGAGGAGGACATCGACTGTCACATACTGAAGGTCATGTATGTTATGCTTTTGACAGGTATTACAATTTGTTTTACACATTTTATTATTAACAAAAAAAACAAAAAATTGATTTATATTTTTATTGTTTTTTCCTTGTGAGGCTGTCCCAGCCCTGGTGAAGCAAACACTGACAGGGATGGCAACACAAACTGGGATCTAGCTTTATAAAAAAATAAAGTCCTAGGCCTAAACACCACCTTGTGCCTATGCAAAAATAACAAAGGTGACATGCCCATCCACAATGCAGGAGGAAGGACAACCAGCAAATAGATGGGGGAAATTATACTGGCTAAAAGATAAGTGTAGGATCATAAGGCCATAGGCTGCTTGTGCTTTCTCAGATCTCCTTCTGAACCACTTGATGACCACCCAGTGGCGTATCATCCATGGGTGCAGGGTATGGTGCCTGTAAAGTCCCACATCCTTTGTCGTTTTGTCCCATGGGTGCAGGGTGCCTCTGTCTCCTGTCCATTCATCTTCAATGCTAAGGCTGCTGAGAAAGGGACTGGGAAATCTCTATCCTCACTCCCTTTCTCTGTCCCACCAACAGGGCTGATAAAAAAAGAATTAAATAAATATTTAAAAAAATTAAATTGTAAAATAATGATAAAAAAATAAAATAAAAAGCTACTGACAACCGCCCCCCCCTCCCCCCACCACCGACACTGTCCACTGCCCCAACCCACCCAGCATTGTAAAAAAAATTAGAAACAAATTAAATTGTAAAAAAATAAATACATAAAAATAAAAAACTTCTGACACACCCACTGCTCTGCTTTTGTAAAAAACATTTCAAGAATTATTTTAAAAAATAATAAAAAAACAAATAATAGATTTTAAAATAATAAAAACAAAAAACTACTGACACCATCCACTGCCCTACTGACACTGACCACTACCTCTGCCTCCAATCATTGTAAAAAAAAAAATACAAAAATAAATTTGTAAAAAATAATTAAAAAAGTGAAATTGTAAAAAATAAAAAACATTGACATTGTCCATTGCTCCACTTACACCGTCCACTCCACACTCCTCAAATGCATATAATACCCACCAGCATGCACTCCGCATTCCTCTCCTGCACATACTACTCAACTTCATACACTCCACACTCCTCTCCTGTACACACTACCGATCTCCATTCACGTTGCACTCCTCTCCTGCACATACTTCCCACCGCCATACACGCTGCACTCCTCTCCTGCTCATACTACCCACCTCCATACACTCCACACTACTCTCCTGCACATAATACCCACCTCCATAAACTCCACACTCCTCTCCTGTACATACTACCCACCTCCATACATGCGGCACTCCTATCCTGCACATACTACCCAACGCCATACATGCTGCACTCCTATCCTGATCATATTATCCACCTCCTCACTCCGCACTCCTCACCTGCACATACTACGCCCTTCTATACACTCTGCACTGCTTTCCTGCACATACTATCCACCTCCATACACTCTGCACTCCTCTCCTGCACATAATACCTACCACCATACACTCCATACTCTTCTTCTGCACATACAAGACACATACTACCCACCGCTGTACACTTCGCACTGAACATTCCCTGTTTAACATTATTGCATTCTGCAATGTGTAAGGCATCTCAGACTCTATTAAACCACGCCCCCTTTACGTCATGCCCAATATTGAGCACAATTTAAGCCACGCCCACATTTCGCCACGACGCGTTAAGTGCGCCAAATTTTTTCGCCTAGGGCCCAACCGACTTTGGACAACTGTTTTAGGGCGACACAGGTTAGTGTCATCCTCATCCGACCCCCACCCCCCCGTATACGGGACTTGACCCTTCTGTCCCGGTTGTATGTCCATGGACTAACCCGGACATGCTCGACGGACGGACGTAAAATGACGCCCGCCCACTCACCCGTCCGCCCAGCGTACTCGCCTAGTACTTTAGTCACGACACGACGTTCTATTTTTCACCCGGGATCCGCTTTTTTAAACCGCGTGAATTGCGCAGCACCGCTTTACACCCGCACCGAATTTAACACGAGTTATAACCCGTACTGCATTTCCCCCGCACCAAATTATC
>BLSH010296354.1:191688-206242 GCA_018402905.1 Glandirana rugosa
GGTCTTGTGTCCCTAAAATTACGGTCTTGTGTCCCTAAAATTACGGTCCTGTGTCTGGCATTAAAATCCCTGTGTCCTGGCATTAAAATCCCTGTGTTCTGGCATTAAAATCCCTGTGTCCTGGCTAAAATCCCTGTGTTCTGGCTCCCTGTCCCTGTGTTCTGGCTCCCTGTCCCTGTGTTCTGACTGCTGCATTTCACACCCTAGGCTTATACGCGGGTCAATAAGTTTTCCCATATTTTTTGGGCAAAAGTAGGGGGGTCGACTTATACACGGGTCGACTTATACACGAGTATATACGGTAATTGAAATGATAAATCTTACAGACTCTCTAAGTTTGTCCTTTTTGCTTCCAAAACCCAAGGAGGCTTTGCAGTCCTAAATATATTAAAATATTATTTGGCAACACAGCTACACTCTCTTGTCTGCTGGCCCACCTCCCAGTCTTTAACCTCCTTAGCGGTATTCCCGAGTGTGGCTCGGGGTGGATTTTCAGTACCAAGAGCGGTAACCCCGAGCCACACTCGGGCTTGCATCGCTGGATCCAGGCAGCGCTACTCACCTTGTCCCCTGGATCCAGCGATGTCCCCCACCATGTCTGCGGGCTGTGTCCACCGCTCCGATGCCTCTGTGTGCCGGGCTCCGTTCCCTGCGAGCGTCGCGTCGCACGGGGACGGAGACCAGCGGGAAATTCAAAAAGTGAAACACACAGCATACATACAGTACACTGTAATCTTATAGATTACATTACTGTATGAAAACATTTCACATCCCCTTTGTCCCTAGTGGTTTGCCCAGAGCCCTGCATGCACTTTTATATAATAAATGTCATTCTTTCTGCCTGGAAACATGAGAATGTCCATGGCAACCAAAAAGTGTCCCTTTACGTCAAAAGTGGTTTTTGATCAGCTAGAAAACACAGATAGTAAATAAGAATCATTTGTAGAATTGAGTGATATTGGTTTTTGAGGAAATTTATCATCAGAAACTGAAAGTAACGACAGCGACAATTCTGCAACTGAGCAAATTTCTGCGTTTTTGGTTTGATTACATTATTGAATAAATTTTATTACTATTATATTATTATTTTTGATAATTATTTTTAGTTATTTATTATATTATAATTTATGATTTCATTTTTCAAACTTTTTCATACCCGGGATGTCTACTAGACTGTTGTGTGGACAGATTTAAGTGAGTTATTCCTAAGAATTACAGGCCTACAATATAAAACGCTAAATTTTCATGCAAAATAATTGTACCGCTTTCAGCAATAAATTCCAGACTCAGTCATACCGCCAGGGAGGTTAATAAGTGAACAGAGCTGGAGAGGCAATGGTTGGCCTCTACCCATTCTAACTCCCTATTGTGAAGTTCCCTGATTAATGACCTTCTTAGACTCATGCCTCTACCAAAAAATATTTGGAGGCGCAAAAAAAAGAAAATTTTCACTTACTACACCCAAATTGGGTATGACCTCTTTCCATTTTAACTCAGTGGTACCTGACAATATAACTCAAATTATGACTTTAGCCCAGGGAGTTGGCATTCTATTGTTAAGCTAGGACAATTGGTAGATGGAGTGAGTAAGAGACTGCTTTCTTTTTCTGATAAATACTCCATGCCTACCAAAACACTTTACTCTAACTTGGAAATTCACTATCATGCTCACACACACACACACACTCACTGAAACTTGCACCATTTTGGTGTACAGTGACGGCTTGGATTTGATAACTCATTGACAAACCAATATCTCTATTACAATACTTTAAAGGAGTACCCATAATAATTGTATCACCCAAGATTAAGAATGGGTTCAGGGGTGTTCGGAACTGACCGCGGCTGCAGCGATCAGGGCATGTCTCACTGCCTGTGATTAGCGCAGCACACGGTTCACTTCCTAGTGGGCTCGGGCACATCTGGTTCTGAACATGCCCGAACCCCTCCTTACCCAAGGTTACCCAACTCAAAACTCATATCCTAACTGCCTTGAAATGCCTAATATACTCCATGCAGCCCTAATTAAAGTGGAATCTTTACCCTCTCAATCAACATTGACTATTTGTAATCCTTATGCTGCTGGCATTAGTAAATAAATAGGAAAGTATCATATTTATTTGTTTTAAACTTTTTTTGCATTTCTTAAGTTGCTTCCAGGTTTCCAAGCTTAGGTAAATGATGTCATACATCCCAGGAGGCTTCAGATGGTTTCAGGAAGTAAATGTTGCATGAAACATCTGCCCTTATTCAAGATGGCCAGATATGCTAGGGGGGTTCAAAGTGATTTCTCAGCAAAATAAAGCATGGAAACATGAATAAATAGGGGAGTTTGCTTTAAATATTAAAAATGAATGAAATAGTATTTTTGGTTTGAGGTGCTCAGATGCAGTTTAGCTCCTTTTTAACTACATCTCCTTAAAGTGATACTAAAGTCTTGTTTTTTTAGCTAAAAATAACAAACATGTTATACTTACCTGTTCTGTGGAGTGGTTTTGCACAAATCAGCCTGTACCCTCCTCTTCCCAAGTCCCTATTCGGTGCTTCTGGCCCCTCCCTCCTGTTTAGTGCCCCCACAGCAAGCAGCTTGCTATGGGGGCACCTGAGCCAAGCCACAGCTCCCTGTGTCCATTCAGACATGGAGCCTCAACTCTGCCCTCCCCCTTTATCTCCTCGTTGGCTGACTGACTTTGATTGACAGCAGCAGGAGCCAATGGCACCACACTGTTGTCTCAGCCAATGAGGAGAGGAGTCCCGGGAAGCCGACACACTCCTGCAACATTGCTGGATCTAGATGGGCTCAGGAAAGTATTAGGGGGCTGAGGAGGGCTGCTGCACACAGAAGGCTTTTTACCTTAAAGGGGTTGTAAAGTCTAAACATTTTTTACCTTAATGCATTCCTTGCAAAAATGTTTAGGTATCAGCATCACCCCCTCAGCCCCCCTTTACTTACCTGAGACCTCATTCTATCCAGCTCTATGCACGTCTGCAAATCTCTTCTCCCCTCCCTTCCGGGTCTTGCTGGCTTTGCTGGAGCACTGGAAGCCATTGGTTCCTAATGCTGTCAATCAAAGTCAGTGACTAGGGAGCAGGGGGCGTGTCAATGGATGCAGCAGAGGGACTCTGGCCAGAGAGGAGGGGCCAGGAGTGCCTATGGGGGACCTGAAAAGAGGAGGTTCCCAGACACTCTGTGCGATTCCATGGCACAGAGTAGGTAAGTTTAAACATGTCTGTTATTTTCTATTTTTTTAATTTACCTTTATAACCCCTTTAATGCATAGAATGCATTAAGATAAAAAACCTGCCTTCACAACCACTTTAACAATTATTTCTTATTATTTTTTATTTTCCATTGTTTACCCACTAATATTTAACCACTTGCTTACTGGCCACTTAAAACCTCCTCCTGCCCGGACCAATTTTCAGTTTTCAGCGCTGTCACTCTGTGAATGACAATTTCGTGATCGTGCGATGTTGTACCCGAACAAAATTTACGTCCTTTTTTTCCCACAAATTGAGCTTTCTTTTGGTGGTATTTGATCACCATTGCGTTTCTTATTTTTTGCGCTATAAACAAAAAATTGCGACAATTTTGAAAAAAGAACAATTTTTTAAACTTTTTACTAGAATACATATCCACAAATAAAAAACAAATTTATTCATCAGTTTAGACCGATATGTATTCTATATATTTTTGGTAAAAAAAAAATCGCAATAAGCGTATATTGATTGGGTTGCGCAAAAGTTATAGCGTTTACAAACCATGAGAATTGATTTATGGCGTTTCTTATTATCATTTTTTTACTGGTAATGGCGGCGATCTCCGATTTTTATCGGGACTACGATATTGTGGCGGACATGTTGGACATTTTTGACACTTTTTTGGGACCAATGACATTTATACAGCGATCAGATCTAAAAATAGCCACTGATTACTGTATAAATGTCATTGGCAGGGAAGGGGTTAACACTAAGGGGGCGATCAAGGGGTTAAATGTGTTCCCTCATTGTGTTCTGTAGGGGCTTGGCTGACAGGGACATAACAGATCTAACTGATTCCAATCACAGGGATCAGTACATCTGTCATGCCCCCCTCACAGAACGGGGAACCGCCATGTTTACATCGGCGGTTCCCCATTCTGGCTCTCTATTAATGGATCGAGTCCTCCCGACCCGCGGGCACGCTCACACAGCGTGTGGCGGGAGCGAGCGCGTGCTGCCGGCGGCTGCGAGGGTGCGCCTGGGGTGCGTAAAAGGGCGGACATCAATTGACGGCGTCCCGGTAATTCAGATCCGAGCTGTAGCTGTCAATCGGCTATAGCGCGGATCTGAAGGGGTTAAACAGGTTTCATGTTTATTTTGTCCGTTTTTATGCTGCATTAAAAAAGCGTAAACCTGAAAAAAAAAAATCTTTATTTCATTTGTAAATTACTTTTTACTGCTTTCTACCAGAACCATCATGTTAGTGTAATTTGAAACAGGACAAATTTAGAATAACATTTATACTTTTAAACTAACACTGATGAAAGTAGAATATAAATGTATTTTTTTTTAATTTTGTTACATTTTTTATCTTTGAGCTGAATAGGAAAGCCTTGTTTGCCCAAAAAAAAACCCAAACTTTATTATCTTAAGTAATGACAGTTATTGTCGAATAAACAAGCCTATATCAGAAATATAAAAATTGCTCTGGTCCATAGGGGGTGTACAGGCTTAAGTGGAGAATTCACTGGAGAATTCCTGGGTCTGCACAACTGATGTGACCATTATGAGGAATTCCCAATCTGTCTGCTAGAATTTTTATGTTAAGGTTAATGCACTCCCAGATGCACAAGAACAGAGCTGTGAATTATGGCAGGCAGATCTCACTGATGGAGTATTCAATATACACAGCCCACCAGGTTTCACCTATAATTAAACCATCACATTTGGAAGGACTGACCCTTTAGATACCCATGTAAACCAAAGCAACTATTTAATTTAGTTTATCAGTTAAAAGAATGAAACATGACTGCTGGTCATAGGCATGCACAAGGGGTGTGCAAGGTGTGCCTTGGCACACCCTAATACTGGGGTTGGCAACTCGTCAATCGTGATCTACCCGTCGATCCCGGGCAGGTGACAGGTAAACTGTGGTCCTTCCTTGCCAACCATCAGAACCTGGACAGGAGGGGCGGTGGTGGTGGAATTTAGTTGAACCGATCTGTATTTTCCTCCAGCAGCAGCTGAAAGTAGACCTCTGCTCCTCTCCCCCTCGCCAACATTCAGCTGCCACAGGAGAAAAATACAAGGGATAGGTACCAATATAAGCCACCCCTCCTGTTCCTCTTCTTTCTGCTGCCTGGGTCCCCCTGTGTGCTCCCTTGCCCCTCTCCCCCCATTGTTTCAGGATGGAGAGCAGGGAAGAAGTCGGTAAATATGCCACACAAACGTGTTGGAGCTTTGAGGTGCAGACCTTAATGCAACAGGCTTTGCACACCTATGCTGCTGATTTTGTTTAAATAGTTTTCCTATTGCACTTCTTTGTCCCGTAAATGATTTGGGACCCTTCCCTACCTTTTATCATTTGGAAACCCTAGGAGGAGGCACCCTTAGAGAACATATTTTGCAGGAAATATAGTGCACAACTTACCTTGCATTCTCCAAGTGACCAGGTAATGCTGTCAGTTCTCTATTAAGGGGTACATCATCTTCTTTGCCAACAGCCAGACTTATATGACTGATCAACATTTGTAAACAATGATGTACTCATACATATATTATGGAAATGCATCTGTACTTTTCCTTTACTGACTTATATCACATATCACAGAGTGGAAATAGGGGAGGGACGAAACTACCTTCCCAATCTATAAGAGAGAACATGTCTGGCGATAGGACACCAGGGACAAAAACATATGCTGACATGAGGATAAGCCAGAAAAGGAAAATTATGGATAACATGGATGGATAACAGTTTTTTGTTTTCCTGGCTCATCTCAGGTCAACATACTATGAGATGTAATTAGGTTCAAAATCAGAACTAAATGCCAAAAAAAATTGACTGCACTGATCCAAAATGGCTCAGTGTCACGGCCAGGGGTCAGACTCAGAGCCCAGTAGCTATAGCAGTAGACTCCCACTAACCAGCAGAATTGGTACATAAGCAGGTCACCCTGGCAAATAATGCAGGCTCACCTGAAGTGCGGAGTCCAAGTAATAACCGGTGTTCACCAGAGCTCCTGATGGTGGAAATGGGTTTAGCTGCGTGTTAGTATCAGGTCATAAGGATCACCCCCCCAGGAGGTGAGCAAGCCGGGGTCTAGCAGTGGATATAGCAGGTAAGGAGCGAACAGAAGCGTAGTCAGTAAACAAGCCAAAGTTTGGAAACAAGTAGTTGCAGGTTATGATCAGGATGAAGCGTAGTCAAGGAACAAGCCAAGTCAGTAAACAAGCCAAAGGTCGGAAACAATAGTTGCATGTTATGATCAGGATGAAGCGTAGTCTATGAACAAGCCAAGGGTCAGTAACGAGTGGTAGCAAAGATACGGACAGCAGCAGGAAAGACAAAAGCAAGATACTGGCTGGAGATCAGTGCCAGTTGGTGCTCCATTTTTTGGGGGGTTACAAAAAAACCCCCCTCCCACCAGCTTGCCTGCCAGCCCACCCGCCAGCCTCGCACTTCCCCCATCCAGATCACGGACGGCTTTGGCGGCTTCCCCTGTTTCTCTTAACCAATCCGGTCGCTTCTCCTCCTGGCACAAGTGGGTGGGCTCGGGGCGCAGAGCCCAACCTTTTTGAAGCCAATTAGATCCACAGGCTCTAATCATGTACCTCAATAAAAAAAACAAAAACCTTGTAGAAACCAATGCATCCGACGCCCCGCTTGGAGATTAGGGGCCAGCGCATGAAGATTAGAGGCCGACTCATGGAGATTGGGGGGTGTCGCCCCTGCGCCCCTTATCAACTGGCCGCCACTGCTGGAGAGAGCACAATAAGCTGGCAAACAGGAAGTGCAGAGACATGGATTAAATAAGGAAGTTCATGGAAGGAGCAAAGAGTTCAAGGTTCAGGACAAACAAGGTTCAAAGCAAGATCATTCATGGAATTGGCCAGTGAACTGTCCAGCATTCTAGGTGGCTTAGCAAGAAGAGACATTGCCTGGCTCAGCAGAGGTTCGGGGTTCAAATCCAGGTCCTAACACTCAGTCTCCTGCTGATCACATCCAGTCTATATGTCTAATGAACAGGAAGTGAAGGAACACGAAAAGCGTGAGCCAGAAGAGAAGAGATAGATAGAACTAGCGATATTACCTGAGAAGGGAGAAACATTGAGCAGGAAGGTGAGCAGAACAAAGGTTCTTGAAAAGCCCATCTATGCCTGCCCAGAAGAAGGAAACTGTCAGCTGGCCAGAGGGTGGGCTGCTGGCTCCAGCAGAAGTGTTGGAGGAAGAACTGGGCCATGTTACCAAGCAGGTTGGCCCCATTTTGACTATCCCATGCCATTAACTCAGGATTCCAAAGGACAGTCAGGAGAGGAGGAGAAAAGTACAACCTTAATAATGGTAGCTTATAGAGCTATTTAAGCTACATTTCTTCCCTTGTGCCATTGTTGGTTTACCAAACAAAGGAGAAGGGTGAACCTGGTTGGCAGGGAGGGTTGTATTTAATTATTCTTAGTTCCTAAAACAATATAGTAGGTGACTGGAAAGAAGGATCAAAAAAAGAACACTGGAGGGGAGAGACTCGCTCACTCTTAAAGATTGGGTAGGTCATCCTATTGGGTCAGAGAGGTGGACCCACAATGTCATGCTTACATGAGGTGAGCCAGGAAGTACATATACATACAGTATCTCACAAAAGTGAGTACACCCCTCGCATTTTTGTAAATATTTTATTATATCTTTTCACGTGACAACACTGAAGAGATAACACTTTGCTTCAATGTAAAGTATTGAGTGTACAGCTTGTATAACTGTAAATTTGCAGTCCCCTCAAAATAACTCAACACACAGCGATTAATGTGTAAACTGCTGGCAACAAGAATGAGTACACCCCTAAGTGAAAATGTTCAAATTGGGCCCAATTAGCCATTTTCACTCCCCGGTGTCATATGACTCGGTAATGTTACAAGGTTTCAGATGTGAATGTGGTCCAGGTGTGTTAAATTTGGTGTTATCACTCTCACTCTCTCATACTGGTCACTGGAAGTTCAACATGGCACCTCATGGCAAATTATTCTCTGAGGATCTGAAAAAAGGGATTGTTGCTCTACATAAAGATGGCCTAGGCTATAAGAAGATTGCCAAGACCCTGAAACTGAGCTGCAGCACGGTGGCCAAGACCATACAGCAGTTTAACCAGACAGGTTCCACTCAGAACAGGCCTCACCATGGTCGACCAAAGAGTTGAGTGCTCGTGCTCAGCGCCATATCCTGAGGTTGTCTTTGAGAAATAGACGTATGAGTGCTGCCAGCATTGCTGCAGAGGTTGAAGGGGTGGGGGGCAAGCCTGTCAGTGCTCAGACCATATGCCGCACACTGCATCAAATTGGTCTGCATGGCTGTCGTCCCAGAATGAAGCCTCTTCTAAAGATGATGCAAAAGAAAGCCTGCCAAGATTTTGCTGAAGACAAGCAGACTAAGAACATGGATTACTGGAACCATGTCCTGTGGTCTGATGAGACCAAGATAAAATTATTTGGTTCACATGGTGTCAAGCGTGTGTGGCAGCAACCAGGTAAGGAGTACAAAGACAAGTGTGTCTTGCCTACAGTCAAGCATGGTGGTGGGAGTGTCATGGTTTCGGGCTGCATGAGTGCTGCCAGCACTGGTGAGCTACAGTTCATTGACAGAACCACGAATGCCAACATGTACTGTGACATACTGAAGCAGAGCATGATCCCCTCCCTTTGGAGACTGGGCCACAGGGCAGTATTCCAACATGATAACGACCCCAAACACAACTCCAAGACAACCACTGCCTTGCTAAAGAAGCTGAGGGCAAAGATGATGGACTAGCCAAGCATGTCTCCAGACCTAAACCCTATTGAGCATCTGTGGGGCATCCTCAAATGGAAGGTGGAAGAACGCAAGGTCTCTTACATCCACCAGCTCTGTGATGTCATCATGGAGGAGTGGAAGAAGACTCCATTGACAACCCGTGAAGCTCTGGTGAACTCCATGCCCAAGAGGGTTAAGGCAGTGCTGGGAAATAATGGTGGTCACACAAAATATTGACACTTTATGCCCAATTTGGACATTTTCAATTAGGGGTGTACTGACTTTTGTTGCCAGTGGTTTAGACATTAATGGCTGTGTGTTGCGTTACTGTATATGTGTGTAAAGCATTTATATCAAACCCGGAAGTGACATGATCCAGTTATTGCATTCTTTTGTAAAGCTAGGGCCTTGACAATAGAATGGCCACACTTCGGTCTATGGAAAATGAAATAGGAATAGAAGTTCATGTTGTGGCATTAATCATAATGGACCTTGGTGAATGACAGGTGTGGCTTATCTAAATTGAGCTTGGCTCAATAAGTGTGAATAAACCAGTGGTGTTTAGGCATAATAAAATAAGCATGTGAAGCCAGGATTTCATTAATGTTATGATAATCAAAAGATTATTCTTTTCCGCAGGGCTGCCATCAGGGGGGTACAGGCAGTACTGTTGTAAGGGGCCCCAGTGTCTCAAGGGGCCCTTACAACTAAGACTTTAGCAGTCTTTAACATTGGAGTCTATGGGAGGGGGACACCCGGTTTGGGGACACTGTTCTCCCGAGCCATAGCCGATAAAAATACCAAACTTGGTCCAAGTTTGGGACCTCCAGCACCTATGGTTCCGGGTCCTCAAAGTGACCAGTCATTGACCGTCAATAGTCGGGTGAATTTCGGACTTAACTTTGGCGCCTATGCGAGGGGGGCACCCAATTTGGGGACAGCTGTGACCAAAGCGGTTTGTCCCGCTGAAACGCGTCTGCTGTTCATGTATTATCTCGCCACATATCAATAAATGTACTGTATTGGAGTTTTGGAGTGCTGACCTTCTGTACATGGTCCAAGTTTGGGACCTCCAGCACCTACAATTTGGCCAGTCATTGACCAGCAATTGTCGGGTGAATTTCGGACTTAACATTGAAGTCTATGGGAGGGGGCACCCGGTTTGGGGACACTGTTCTCCCGAACCATAGGCGATAAAAATACCAAACTTGGGTCACACTGAGAGGGCCCCCTGGACCACAACTGGTCCAGGTTTGGGACCTCCAACACCTATTGTTTCGGCACAAGGTCTTATTGCAAGCATCGGGTGAGGCTGTGCTGCCAGTGCACTGTTTTTTAACCCCTTGGATCCCACACTAGCATGCAATGCACACTTCGCTTCACTTGAACGGGTCATGCTTGGCAGGCCACACCTGGTAAGTGTGACAGGGTATATAATTCCTACTGCGGCTTCAACATGTGTACACCCCTGGCCATTGGGCGGATGTGGTGGGATAGCCAGTGGGCGGGCCCTGGGGAATGTTGGTGGTCAGACGGGGGGGGGCAGGTCTAAAGCTGTGTAAGGGGCCCCAAAATTTCTGATGGCTGCCCTGCTTTTTCGTCTAAGACAACTTATAGTCCCTCAGTTATCGCTCACAAGAGTGCCATTTTTAAAAAAAAATGACACTACAAAAACAATGTTTACATGTTAGGCCTCATGCACACTGGAGGTTTTTAACACTGCTCCTAGGGGCATCTGGCATTTTTTTTTCTGCCTCTAAATGTCCTGTGTCAATGCACACATAGGAATTTAGAGGAGTTTAGAAACAGCAGTGTTTAGAGGCAGAAAAAAAATGCCAGTGCATCCAGGAGCAGCAGCGCTTTGGCAGAAAAAAAGCTTGATGCACCTAACCGCAGGTAAACGCATCTAAACATGAGTTAAGGCTAGGTGCGTTTAGCCCTTAAGCATTAATTCATTTCAATGGCCAGAATAAATTATATATATTCTGGCCACTAAACAAAATAATGCCCAAGCGATTGACGCGCCTGAAAGCATTACACACATTTACAAGCATTAAGTGTTTTTTCTGACAAAACACTGCTGCTTCGAGGAGAGATAGCAAAAAAGTCCAGTGTGCATGAAGCCTTACGTTTACTTTAATTCCCATCGTTTTCCCAGCCTAGTGAAGGCCTGATGTAAGCCTGAACCATTGCTTATTACGAAAGTCTGCTATCTGTTTCAAGCTCTGTGCTTCAAGCTTTCACACATGAAATTTATAACAAAAAAATACACTTTAGTAGAGACCATAATTACTCTAATTTTTGCTTTAAAATCAACCCCCTTCATAGGTATTAGGCCCTTACATTTTAATTTTGAACTTTTGTCACTTCTCTGGTGCCATAAATTACTGGTTTGGCATTAAGCCTCTACAGGAAGCAGTTTGTCCTCAGATGGCCTGAAGAACTACAGCTACAGCGCTAATCAATGAATTTATTAGCAATCTCATTCCTGAGGTAAAACTATGTCCGCAGACATTATGGGAGCAGGAAAATGAAAACAAGAAGGGAGAAAAGTAACATTTATCAAAGCCACAAACATCTTGAAAACATTTAAGGAAGAGCTCCAGATTCTGGCAAATGTCCAATATATATTTAAAGTGGTTGTAAAGCCTAAACATGCATTCCAGCATTAGGTAAAAAATGTTTCAGAATGAGTATCACCCCCCCCCCCCTATAATTACCTGAGTCCTTACTCGATCCAGTGCTGTGCCCAAGATCAGTGGCTCTCTCCTCTTCTACCTACTCTCACAAGCTTTGCTGAGAGCAGTGGGAGCCATTGCCTGCTGTTAGTTAAATCCTGTGATGAGGGAGCGGGGGGTAGGACTGAGTCTATAGACGCAGGGAGCATGGCTCAGGATCAAGCCCACAGGTGTGCCACAATAGGAATTGGCTTACTACAGTGGTGCACCAAGAAGAGGAAGAGCCAGGAATGCCAGAAGAGGAGGGTCGGGCCCATTATGCAGAGCAGGTAGATATAACATATCTGTTATTTTAAAAGAAAAAAAATGACTTTGCAAAAGCTTTAATTATATTATAGTATAGTATAGGATTCACGTACATGCTGAGATCTGCCTCAATATGTTAATTAGTTCCCCTGGCAAACTCTGCAACCAAAGCCATTACTTGATGGCATATGACGCTTTGCCCTGAATTGGCAAGGTGGCAGAATCATTTTAAAGTGTACCTGAAACTATATTAACTACTTCCTGCCTGCATGACACCATTGGTTAGCACTTTCTCCTGGCAGCAAAAGGGTCGCTGGTTCAAATCCCAGCCACGACACTACCTGCCTGGAGTTTGCATGTTCTCCCTGTGCCTGCGTGGGTTTCCTTCGGATACTCTGGTTTCCTCTCACACTCCGAAGACATGCTGGTAGGTAAATGAAATCCTGTCTAAATTGGCCCTAGTATATCTTTGAATGTGAGTTAGGGACCTTAGATTGTAAGCTCCTTGAGGGTAGTGACTGATGTGAACGTGCAATATATATATAAAGCGCTGCGTAAATTGACAGCACTATATAAGTACCTGAAATAAATAAAATAAATAAAAATAACAAATGTGTGGACTTTAAAGGTCTATATTTAGATGATGCCTGCAGCTACAGGCATCATCCAGATATCTTTTTTCAGCTATTGATTCCCTACACTGTAAACGCCATTCTAGCAGCTGATTAGCCACTGAATTTATTTTACAGTCAGTGGGAGGGGACATCCCTCCCTCCTGCTGCCCATGGGTGCCTCTCAGGGCTCTCCTGTTCGATCGGGAAGCAAAAGAGATCTGATCCAGTGGTGGCGCAGAGTTACCACAGAGCTGCCCGAAGACTGGATGGTCCCTGGGCGTCTCTATGACCCTGGGAGGCCAGAAGCGACATCATGACGTCACTTACAGCTCTGGAAGATGTAAACACTGCCATTTGTTCTCCCTATAAAGCAGAGATCAATGTTTTTTTTTTCAATCTCATGCTTTCCAGGGTAAAGTAGATATCTGGGGTCTTATAAATATCTCCATAAATAGGACCTGTCATGCATTATTTCTATCACAAGGGGTATTTACACTTCTTGAGATAGGAAGAATAGTGATAAAAAAAATAAAGGGACAGTGTAAAAATAAAAATAAAAAAGTAATAAAAAAATGTTTAATGCGTCTGTCCCCTTGTGCTTGTATGCAGAAGCGAACGCATATGTAGGTCACGTCCATATATGTAAACGATGTTTGCACCACACGCCACACAATTCTAGCACTAGACCTCCTTTGTAACTCTAAACTGGTAACCTGTAAAAAATTTTTTAAAGCGTCGCCTATGGAGATTTTTCAGTATCATAGTTTGGTGCCATTCCACGGGCATGAGCAATTTTAAAGCGTGACATGTTGGGTATCTATTTACTCAGAGTTACAAAAAATGGGTTATATATTGTGTTTTTTTTAATTAAAATTCATTAAAATGTATTGTTTCCAAAAAAATGTCTGCGCAAATACCATGTGACATAACAAATTGCAACGACAACCATTTTATTCTCTAGGGTCTCTGCTAAAAAATATATATTTGGGGGTTCTGAGTAATTTTCTAGCATTAATATAGATTTTTACATGTAGAAATTGAAAAATTGCAAATGTTTTCAGCAGCGCAATACAGTTAAATAGTCTCAAATATTATGACATAAAGTGCATGTGCTAACAGTCCATCTGAAAAGGAGAACAACTGTCCATAAAGTGCTCTGAAGATGATAAAACTCAAACCATAGAACTCCTCCACCAGTGCCACCACATGAGAACATTAAACACACTGAGGCTCTCCAGACGTTCTGAGGTTAATCAGCATGCCATAAACCAGAGGGCAATCTCCCCACAGAGTACTCCACAGAATCACCTGCTTCGCTTCCTCCGTCTAATCTTTCCAGCATAATTGCTCGTATGGGAAAAAGGAGAAATGACCTCTCATAGTGTAGCATTTAGTTTAAAAGAACAATTTTAATGATAAAATGCGCTTACATGTCAAAACTTTATAAACGGTCATTCGTATAACAAATATGAGCGGTCTTGTTACCCGTCCGTGATCACCACTTGTTCGTTCTCATCCTCAGCGTCACTTCAGATCCAATCCGCTCGGGGTGAGTCATCGCGTGGCCATACTACTCCCTCAGGACCAATGAAAACCAAAAAATGGCGTAGTTATGAAGTAGTGATCACGCAACTCCATACTCCTTTTTTCTTTCTAACACCCCCCCCCCCCCGATTGATGCGGTAAAAAACCAAAAGTAACCAGGACTCCCTCATCATACCGGTGCGCTACTGAGTGGGGCTCGCCTAACCTAGACTTCACTGCGACTCCTACTCTTGCTTGTTCACCACTAGTGCCTGCCCATTGTTCTGGCGAGTATAAACAATATGCTTACTGGCAAATATTTCAAAACTGTACATTCGCGTAAAATAGTAATTTTAACAAGAAAATTTGATTTACGATGTGATACTCTCCAGTAAAGAGGAAAAAGGGTATGCTCGTTAATACGACCTTTCTAATCTGCCTCCTTCGCTTCG
>BLSH010296354.1:227387-247269 GCA_018402905.1 Glandirana rugosa
CCCCCCCCCCCCCCCCCCCCCCCCCCCGGGCCATGAACAGCTTAACCTGGGGAACTCAGCAGTTACATTTCCATAATTTCAACATTTGATAGCCTTCAGGGTATCGGGGAAATCTGACATCAGGATTACAGTGCAAAGCAATGGCTTATTATTTATCACATAATACATCCGATTATTTATCGGATAGTTTCGAGAAAAATAACAGGAATAACCAGATTATTATAAAATGGTCATACTCTGCCAATATTTCTAACAAAGTGGCCTTGCAGCACTTGCAATGGTCCACCATGGTCACCTTTCTGCACACTTTGAGGTTGATTTACTAAAGCCAGATAGATTGTGCACTTTGCAAGGTGCAGTTGCCCTCTGCAAGAGCAGTTGCTCCAGAGCTTAGTAAATGAGCAGAAGCTCTGCTGACTTCCCTCATCCAATCATGTGCTAGCAAAAATGCTATTATTTTGAAATAAATAAAACAAAAAAATATATATGCTATTATTTCAATTTTCCTTGCACATGATTGGGTATTCTTTGCAAAATTGAGCTTTACCTTATTTACTAAGCTCTGGAGCAACTGCACTTGCAAAGTGCACAGTCTATTTGCCTTTAGAAAATCAACCCCTTTGTATCTTTTTACTGTGGGTTTCTTCTAGTTATGCTGGTCCTTCTAAAACATTTTGTTTCACATTTGATAGAGGTGACAAAGGTTAGAGCCTCTGTCAGGTTATTATCACTATTTGTGTCCCGATTGCGAAGGTTGCCCTTTATTTCCCACCAGGACAGTGATGTTAAATATCTTTGTGTACACAGATAAAAACCTAAAATCAGTGATAAAAAAGAGTTAGAATCTTTGACATTTTTTATTGCTGTCTGTCCTTCTTATTCCAGTGACGCCATCCATTTCTTGTATTGATGTCAATAGCGAGAGGAAAGAAGGAACAATCTCTCTAACCGGGTCATATGCAGAAAAAAAACCATAGATGATTTTTATTTCCCACTCTTATCCACGTCTGAAAAAAAAAGGCCTGAGTTAGGCTTTAATTAACTTCTGATCTGTTGGGCTACAGGCAGATGGCTGAATATCTGTGGCTAGTTCGCTATATTCAGAGCTATGGCCGCATACAAACTGGCTTACAAGCTGCACTCAGTTTGTGTATGTGCCCACAGAAACACTGGCCTTGGCTGCACTCAGGGTCGATTGGAGGCTTTATTCACATGTAGCCACTTGGATGAGCAGGTACATGCAAACAGCAGCAGTGTGTCATTGATTTGTACAGAGTACGACTGTTCTCATACAGTGTGTGCAAGCAGCGATTACAACCACCGGCAAGCAGCTACTGATTTTTGCCAATGGCTGCCCCAACTGAAGATATTTGGCTGCCTGAATGTAGCCTTGGAGCTTTTTATATATAACAAATGTGTTAAGGTTCAGTGCTGAATAGCTACACAGGTGTAGGCTCAAGAGAGTAGACCCCACCACTGGTCACTACGAAAAGGCAGAAGGCATCTCCTACGATTGTTTGATAGTGGAGGATCCCAGTGAAGAAGGCATGTAAGCAAACTCTTCATTTTGCCTTAATGGTGGGAGATAAATGAGCTGTGAGTAAAAGTATACTTGCTTTTCAGCCTTGCTGCAGTGCACGTGGTGTGCACTACATCTGACACTCTATCACTTCTGCTCTTCTCACCTGTGATGATTGGGTGTCAACTCCAATAACTTCAACAGGATTATTCTAATACTTAGAAATATTAGATACAATTGTAGAACAAAAAAAAAAAAAATCATAATGTACATTGTGAGTCTGAATGGTATAGTATAGATTTACCCACAGACTGCCCACCACTGCAATCCAGACAAAATGAAAAGGATATAGTTAAATAGAGGTTTTAATTAAATTAATTTTATATTGAATGGAATCGTGAAGGCCATGGAGGATAAATGTGAAATTCATGTTCACTTTTTTCAAATGTATAACTGAAAGCCTGGTCATGACATCCAAGTTGTGCTTGCTCAGACATGTTCTTGAACAAATCTTCAGTATATCTAACTATACAAGGAACATATTCATACATCTCATAATGGAACATATTGATGCCCATTGTTGATTGAGTACCTACAGATTGACTGAGTCTGAAATGTTCCAAACCATGATTTTTAAGACATGCCATTAAAATGCTAATCACAATTATAATAGCTTTATTTTTTTTTTAATCCACAATTATAATTTATAATGAGGGCTTAAATGAATGAGCAAACTAGGCATAAGCCTTGTGCAGATTTGTCCACAAGTAGTGTAGACATTCATTAGGTAAAGTTTTGTTTACGTTTTTTTTTTCTCATATGCATTCTTCTTTTTGTGTTCCCTTTTAACCACCTATTTCACCATTCTGTACATACAACACCCAGTATAGGGTTATTGTGGAACAGAGTATACTTCTTTTACTTTTATATTTTACAAGGGCCTCAAGTATAGAATATGAAGTAATAAATGACATCACCATAGTGTTCTATTAGTATGGACAGGTCTCAGATCCCAATTGCTGTTTCAAATAACGAAGATGCAATAGCCACACCAGTGATTCCTCTTCAAGTGGCTTGGGTGTCCCATTAATAAATAAGTGCTGCAACACTTGGGATGCATTCACCCTTACAATTTAGACCGATGCAAATTGCTGACCTGCCATATACTGAACGGGGCCAGTAGTCACACCTAGCTGCTTACAGCTTCCTTCTGATGCAATTCACACTTGCCTAAATCACTGGTGTGAATGCAGCTTTAAAAGAGAAGTATGGGAATTTTTTTCCCCAGAATCATACTTACCTACGGTAAGTGGATGCAGCATTGGTCCAATACTGCATCTGTCCCCTGCCGGCTCTAAGGCTGAGAACCTAGCGATCAAACATTGATTCTCAGAGCTCCCTGAGCAGAGAGTCACTGTCTGCTCTCCCCCCCCCCCCCCCACCACTCACTGGAGTGATGGGTTGTGGAGGGGGCAAGAGCGGCTGGATCAGCTCTGTGACATCAGCCGACAGCTGGCTTCAGCCCACTGTCTGTTGAAAACGGGTCACAGGAGTACAGAACGATCTGCAATCCTGTGATCCACAGGAGAAGTACAGCCAAACGAGCTTTGGCTGTACTTCTCCTTTAATCAATTTTCTCTTAACCCCCCTGGAAAGTACCACAATTACCTTTTGAGCCTACTAGTGAAGTCCACCTAATGCAGCTTCCTGCAATAGTGTGGCAATAATGCTGCACTGCTCCTGAATTCAGAGCAGCTTTTACACCCTCATACAGGCTGAGTCTGCTTGTACTACAGTAGGATGAAAAAGGGTTGCAGGGGGTTAGGCTATCAGCATTGTCACTGCTGACTCACAGGCCTGTAGATTGTCAATCAGCACCTAGCCACACCTAGACTGGTTAATGCTTTCTGAATTGACAGTACTGCCTATTTCTGGAACCTCTGACTTTTATCTGCAGTTTCTAGACTGTCATACAGGAGCCTTTGGTTGTAACTTAAGTGACAAAATACAGGGAAATGGTAAGGTTCCTTTATCCTGTTGGGCCTTGTCATCAAGATGATGTGATGTCCATTATGACATGAACATGTGCATTATGACATCACATGGTATGTATAGTATGTATGTTGGCATCCCTGTATATTGTACTAAGGCATGGGCAATGAAAGGCAACTTTTAATTATGCAAGTAAGCATTAACACTGCCAATAGCCACCAGGTCATATTCTAGATTTGAATTTCTAACCTACTGTACATAACAATGAAAATTAAATCAAGCTTATTGCCGTAAGCGGCACCATTTTTCTATCCTCCAGTTTTGTGCATAAGAGTAATAATTTCAGATGGAAGTCCCTTTTCCTTGTAATGGTGACTAAAGAGATATCCATACTGGTTTACTGGTTAGTCAGATGGCTGCATTCAAGTATTGACATTCTCTTTGCTGCCGGAAACAGCTGCTATACTGATTTCCTTTTTCATCTACTACACAGTTTTGTTATTCTTTATAAGTAAGAATATGCGTGCATTTATTGGTGAAAATGATCTCATTTACCCCATCTGATATTATTCTATATATTTTATACAGAAAGGTGAACATCAAATTGATAACTAGGAATCCTTTTGATGACAGAGCTAGTACTGGATGGAACATCACACAGTATTTTCCAGTAGCTTAATTTATGCCCCGTGGCACTGCACCCCCCCAAAAAAATATATATATTAAAAATTAAATAATGTGTAAGTAACCATTGTAAAGGAATTTTGTTCCCATGTAAACAATATCTGCTGAGTTGCATTATATCTTCTTTTTATTTTCTCCTTTGTTGATGTCCTGTTGAGGCTACAAGAGGGTGCTGTCACTGGTATTGTAAATAGTTCTTTAATGACTGAGGCAATGGTAAAGACTCAATTTGGTGCAAACGCTCTCTGCCAATAGCAAACCGAACCGATCTTCTGCATAAATCCATCAAAGGCAGTGGTTCCGCTGAAAAACAGAGAACGTGTCCATTAATATCACAGGATAACTACTTTATGTATAGCTCCAAAATTACACTAAATTCTAACAAAGAAGAAAAAATAAAGACAATAGTCAGTTTCCAATGTCCAATTCAGAACTAGGTGGTGCCACACCTCAATACTGAGAATGCTATTTCCAGCATAAAGAAAACCTGGCATCTTTGGTTGTTTAGGACAATATTGACCCATATTTAATGATGTCATACACATGCACTACTAGAGTTCTTAAAGAGTTATATTAAAGTATAACTAAAGGCAAAACAGTTTTTTTAAGTTTTGGATAGAGTGGAGAGGGATTATAACCCCTGTCAATGTTTATTGCTGTCTGTGCCCCCGTTAAAGTGGTAGTAAAGTCCGCTTTGTGACTTTTACCTACAGGTAAGCCTATAATAAGGCTTGCCTGTAGGTAAAATGAATATCTCCTAAACATGCACTTTTTAAGAGATATTCACCCTGGATGTAGCCAGTGATGTCACTGGCACATGTGCTCTGAAGGACTGGCATAACGTGCCGGACCTTCAGAGCTCTGTGCCGGAGCTGGGGGCTCCCACACATGCGTGGGAATGACGTCACTCATAAAGCCGGATGCCGGGAACCCAGAACAATTCTGTTGGAACATGCCATTGTCATGCTTATGTCGCTTCTACATATGATGACCATTTGTAAGTTTGCATGATTTGCCTGCCGTTTTGGTGACCCACCTGTTTTTTTGAATGACGGTATACCCCTTTTCTGATCACTATACAATTATATTGTAGATACATAGCACCCTTTTTCTCCTCACCCTGAAGAAGGAATAAACAAATATTTCCGAAACGCATTGGGCCCAGCTGTGAACATCCTGTATCATCTGGCCTACATCTATTTGGCTCGGTGCTCCAGCACATTCAAATGATTTGGGGTTCTCCCTTTTTTATATTTGTGCCATCATGCTACACATGTTTTTATCATGTGATGTGTATCTGCCCTTCTTGGGCTATGCTTTTTAGAATTGCAAAGCAATAAAACTTTGTTACATTTTACTATACCCCTTGTTATACTTTCACTTACTCCCTTAGTCTGCCTTAAAAGTCCCCATTGGGGTAACTCTCTGTTCTCTTTGAAACTTTTTGGGATTTTGGCAGCAATTTTGGTCCTTAAGACCAGTGGCTAATTGGCCCTCTCCCTCTGCGAACCCAGAAGAAAGACCAGGGTAAGATGAAATACCCTCTCAGTGGTGACAGCGCACCCCTGGAGGGTTTCATGGGAAAGCAGGCCGTACTATTATATATCAAAACAACATTATCCCCTAAGACAATCACGAACTATCAATAAATAAATACACTTACGCATGTTTTGGCGAATTAATTTTGGCCACGGCACTTTATTTTGGTTAGCAAATTGAACATCAACACTTCAGTTAATAAACAGTAAGTGCTTAGTCAGTGAAAAATCAAGCACCATCACATATTTAAACAATAACAAAGCCCCCCACCACGGATCCAGAGGTGACGTAACCACAAATAAGTGCTCGCAGCGGGAGGGGGGGGGGAGCTCTCTTGCTGGCTGACCAACAGGCACCTGTGAACGGGGCTCAGACCTTTATATAATGGGCCCCATGCCTTCTAGAAACTTCCACCACACCTGATTGGATGCCTTTACCTGTGCCCCAGGTATGGGAAAAATTTTAAAGGGGCAGTACACCACCTATAGCTGTATTAATTAGCTTGTTTCTTTTTTAAATTTTTTACTAAACCAGGTGGTTTAGATTATGCAGACGGCCACGTGCCCATGCAAGTATGTCCAGATATTGGACCCACTTTAACATTCTAAGGTAAGTATTTGATAATGTGCTAGTATGCGATGCATACTGGCACATTATGCAATTGTCTTACAGATGTTTTTTTTTTAAACTGCCGCGGGTTACTACCGCTTTAAGGAGATTCACCCTCTCTATTTGTCCTGTTTACCATTATCACTAAAAGTGAAAGTAAAAGAAAATCCCACATTTTGGGTTGTCATCAGAAAAGTAATAGAGTGAAAATCTTCCAAAGGGGACACTAGTTCTGGTGAGCTGGGGGTCCCTAAGGGTTTACCCTAAAGCGGAGTTGCACCCATGTAAAAGTCAGCAGCTACAAAAAGTGTCCGAAAATAATCCGACACTCACCTGTCCCTCGCTCCAGCGATGCGGTCGCCCAAGGGCTTGCTCTTCGCCCCCTCCCCTCGGTGGCGCCGGCATCATAATTGTGGGCACCCGGCTTTGGCTTCAAAGCCGGGCGCGCACTGCACATGCGCGAGTCGCGCTGCGCCTTGTGACTGGCCGGTGTATCTTCTGGGACCTGTGACTTATCCCAGAAGATTGCAGAGAGGGAGGGGGGAAGGTGGACTTCCCTCCCTGAGCTGCGGCACCTGGGGAGGAAGTGGACCTGGGACCCTGTGAAAACAGGGTCCCTGGTCACCCCCCAAAAAAAAGACATGCCAATTGTGGCATGTCGGGGGGGGGGTCACCTTCCATTAACGCGTAAGTTCTACTTTAGGGTGGCACTCTGCTTTAATTTGCATGGATTTCTTCTCACTTCCTGTTTGGCTATGGGACAGGAAGTGTAGGGAAATTCCCAAAATGGGACACAGATGGTGAAAAAAAAAATCTGAAGGGGGTTATAACCCTCCTTTGCTTTATCCAAAATGAAAAAAAAAGTTTTGCCTATAGTTCTACTTTAAGGACAGGCTTAGATAGCCTGAACAACTTTGGACACTACCAGTAAAATAAAGTATTGACATTAATTCACATATAACCTCAGGAAAAAGTAGCATATTATGACACCTTCCCATTATAAATGATATACATAGACATGTGCAATAATTTATGGAATCTAGGAATACCATCAGTGAGATCTGCAGCTCTAAAATCACAGTACCTGCTAAATTAACAGGGAGGTTATTGTATTAAAGTCACCAGAGAATATTTACGACACCCCCAGCAGGGCATTAATGAAAAAGAATGTATTTAGTATTTTTGTAAAGCGCTGCGCAAACTGTCTGCGCTATATAAAACCTGTATAATAATAATAATTTAGGGTGCATGGTCTTTATAGCAACAAATATCCTCACAATCTACACAGAATTAAGGTAGCTGTACATTTACAGGTTTTTCTCTTTTCATAATCGAGTAAAATTATTGCATGTGCTATGAATCAGAAAGCAGAGTAACCACAGTACCAAATATAAGAGCATATCTGCTGCATAGTGCATATTACAATAGTCAGAACAAATCAAATTTGAATTAGAATTATACTCAGTCTGTCAAAATAAATGCTATAATCACACACATCTCTATACCTATAATAAAAGAAAATGCCTACAATTAAACACATTGAAGGGAAACAATAATGGCATTTGTTCGTTGTATGTAGCAGGTTTCTATCAAGTTTGTGATCCAGCTTATTACATGATGCATTATGACTCCCTGTTTAAACAATATGCTGAGCTAGGCTGTCTATAAAGGCTCGTACACACGGGACGACGATCGTGTTCAACACGTCGTACTCACGACCGTTGTATGCAGAATCGGTCGTCTGTGGCCGTGCTTTCAACAGTCGAACATATGACGGTCGTTCGTGGGAGTTGTATGTGCAGACTAGAAAACTTGGTCGTGTCAACAAGCTCGCATACGACCGTTGTATCGTGTGTAGAGCAGCTGTTTCAACAAAGTTGTATTGTGCTAAACACGCATGCGCCAAGTCCACTTCAACTAACATGAAATTAGATGAAGGAGCCCAAAAGGTGACGCTACTTCCTCATTATACGCTCGTTCGCGTCATCACGTTCGGCCGGCCGCAAGTTGTATGTACGACCGTTGTGTGCATGTCAGTAGGCTACATACGACCGTCAACGTACGATTCAACACGGCCGTGCGCACGATCGTCGTCCCGTGTGTACGAGCCATTAAGCAACGGGTGGAAGACTAGCAACTGCTCATCCTTCCTCAATGAGGTCTCCCCGCACACAGACACTACCCAGCCAATATTAGGTAGCAGCTGAAGGGGTCTTCCGCGTACTTACTAAAGGCTGAAAGTTTCTTTAAAGCGGATCTCCGTGAAGATATAAAATATACCAATTAGTGCATCAATAAATGTATTTTTCAAATGCAAGCAGTGTAAGTACCTGAGCTCAGTCTGCTATTTCTCTTTTCACTGTGCAGTCACAGACTGGAGATGGGAAGGAGACCAGTAAGTTTTACTAAACTACAGCATCTAAATATCAGTTCCCCTTCCATGCCAGACAGGGCTGTCCACTAAAGCAGTATAAATCAAATATCCAATATAAAGCTGGCCATACATTATACAATGTTCTTGTTCAATTTCCGTTAGATTTACCTTCAACTAGGTCGAGCAAGCACCTGCCTGACTGCATACAAATTGAAAATGTTTAGCTATGACCTCATAATACATACAGTATGACCTGTATATGGTTTTGGTAAATCGAAAGGAAATTTTTACAAGAAAATTGTATAATGAATGGCCAGCCTAAGGTCCGCACTTTGATAAAGGAGGCTGCTAGTAGAAAGGTTGATATAAAAAAACCACATGACACCATAAAGATATGGTTCGTTACACTGGGAAGAGTCATTGGCGGAGGAATTATAATACGTGTGTTTTTTGGACTGTACAGGACTTTTTTGCGCTTTATTGACACTTTTATACATAAATACCTTATTTTTATTGTGATATTATACTGCACTTTAGGATTGATGTATTTATATTTACGTTCCTTTTTGCACTTTATATAGATACAGTATGTGATTGTAGATATGTGACTAATTGTTGCATTTTGTTGCACTCAGATTATATGGCGCTGCAGGTGATTATCTTTAAAGCTGTATAAATCTCATGACTGGATGGACAAATACAAATCATTTGGCAGATGAAATAGCTCTCCTATATGTATTTCATCTGTGTATTTAGCTATTTGCCTGAAGTTCAGCTTTATGTTTTATTGATGTGTAATATACTACATGAATATCTGCAATGCTAGCAAAGATTGTATTGAATACTGAACGTTTATCCTCATTCCTCTCTTCAAACAAAATATAAATTGAGCTTGTCTGCTATAGCATATCACCCCTGCCTATTTTTTTTTATATCCTTGCATGTTTGAATGGGAGGCGAGCCAGCACAGCATACCATGTTAAGGTCAAATCTTCAAATCTCATATAACGGTTTGAAAGGCATTGCCAAGCCAGTGTGGCAGAGTGCATTAAGGGATTTGGAATGTGCACCTCTAGGCTGAGCACGCCGCAGACACTGCAGTGCGGTGTGGAATTTCTGCTTTTAACAGGAAACCATAGGTTTCCTTATAGGCTATGAAAATACTAGTCATGCACATTTGTACAGTAACACACTGTGTAGAGTTCAAACATTTTCCAGGGATTGCTGCACCAGCTCAGCTGTGAGAACAACTCCTATGAAAATTCCTGAGAGCTGACTGCCTAACTGTCAGCAATCACCAGCAATCAATGATCGCCATTATTTTCTTTTGCAAACTTAAAGAGGAGCTCTGGCCTTATTTAAAGGCAGAAGGCTGTGTTACCCGAAGGAGCTGTTTAACCCATTTATAACTAAAGTTTTTTTGTTTTGTTTGTGCATTAAAATTAACGTGTTACTAATATCAGTAGGATATAAATAACTCCCACATCACTACTGTTCCAATATTGAAACAAGGGGCATTAAAGGGTTAATTAATAATAATTTAATATAACAAAAACACACCCTAGGCTACTTGGAGGAACAGCTTAAATACTGTTTATAACCTAACAACTTCTCATGGGCATGCCTGTGCCCAGCCTATGCCACATCATCCTGAGAGCACTGATTACTCAGAACAGCCACAGTTTCCATTGTATAATGGAAGCCACCATTTTTCCTGGTTCATAGGTCAGTTGACATACAAAAACAAAGACTCAAATGACCCCTAATTTTTTATAGGCTAGGTACAAAGGCGTAGTGGAAAAAGATTGGGCAACCATTGTTTTCCTGGTCCATGGTTGGTTATTCTTCTGTGTGGAGGACCTGCTGTGAGAGGAATACAAGTAAAGGGGCACTACCCTGCAAAAGCAGACAGATACTGACTGCACTTCACATTGATTTTAACTTGATGTGCTGCTGTGCTGGGAGCCTGCTCTTCCCCAATGATCAGACAGCTGACATGCCCCCCCTCCCCAGGCACAGACATTCACTGGGAAGATCAGTGTATTGTGGTTTCTCCTCCTCTAGCTCTCAGACCCCTTATGCAGCTGAGACCAGAGGGTATGTGATCACTTATAAAAATAGGATAAAATGTATGTATAATATTTTGTACATGTACACACAAACATTTTACCTTTCATTTCTTCATTAAACTGAATGGGTTGTTTTACAAAGTGAGGATTCACATATACTTGAAACCCTAACTAAACAACATGCAGTTTGCTAAAGCCACTTTCTGACTACATACATGCACTCCAGCAATGACTGCATGGCATTTTTGGTCCCATAATGTTGAAAACAGTTCTCTTTACTATTTAGCCCTGATGAAAGGGGCAAGCACATTGGTTTTGCTTCATCTGATCTTTATTTGGAATAAACTCGTATCTGGACTCTAATATTATGGTGTGATGCTTCAGTCCTAGACTCGCTCATTCTCGTCTCAGCCCATGGAAACTGTGGACGCCCTTTGTTGTTCAGCAGCTGCCAGCCCATTGTCTATATCAGTGTTTCTCAACCTTTTCTCATTCAAGGCACCCTTTATAATTCTGCACATCTCGAGGCACCCTATTCTAAAATGTAAAAGTAATAGTTTTACATAACACTGCAGAATCTATAAACGTAGGACATCTAACATTAGAGGTGATTTATTTTTACAGTGTAAATATACCTTCATACTCTGGTACTAGTATTCCTATGTTTCCCTACTCCATCAGTTCCTCTCCCTTTCTCAGCTAACGTGACCTCAGGGCTGATGGACAGGGGCAGAGCCAACAAGGATGATCTGCAGACACCCAACATGCTCCTTATCAACCCATGATGTTATCAGTTGTTAGGACGCTGTAAGGTCTGCTTTAGGCTGACGTGTGATCCGTATTCAGCAGACAGTGGGCTAAAGCCTGTGCTAGCTGTCACTCAGCTGGTCTAGGCTCAGGAGCGATCCCGACTTTAATGTTGGGAACCACACAGATGCCTGGACCAGCAGCTGGCTCAGCCTCTTTAAGCAAGTTGCTCCCGTTACCTGCATAGTCCAGCGCTCCAGTGATCGTTGGATGGGCAGAACAGAGAGCCAGTAACTGACAGTCACTGATTCTCTGCTCACTGAAGACCTAGAACCAACCAATCAGAGGTCTTTGATCACTCAGTTCTTGGTCTTAGATGCAGCGAGGGAGAGATGCAACATCAAACGGATGCTGCATCCACCTATGGGAGTATGAATGCTTATTTTTTTAAATTCCCATATTTCTCTTTTAAGGAACCATGATAACATATTTGGAGTTTATAAAGGATTCCTGATCATCTTGTGACCAACAACACATCCCAAGAATGCACACTTCCCATGTAGTGTTAACAGAATTTATTTATAAGGTATTGTCCATTTTACATGTTATAGTTGCATGGAATAGCCATACTGACCCCAACACAACCGCAGATATATTCCACATATGCCATTCTACCATACTAGCTGAAACTTTAGTCCAGAGGAAATATTTGCTAACTAGAGAGCAGACCTCTGTTGAGCTGCACTAGGAGACTTTGATCAATGCAACTAGTACAAAGTCCTTAGATCTTCCTTCATCTGTTTTTCTTCTTTCCTATAGTAGGATTTCTTTCATCTTCACTAAGCATTTATTAAACTGTAAAATGAGTCATTACCATCTGTGCCGGCAATGATCCTACTAAACACACTTAATTCCACCTTGTTTCTTCAAAGAAGCCCTGTTTAAGACACTGCAGGCCTAGCCACAAGGCAATTTCCTGTTTAATGATTCTGACCCCCCTTCCAGCGGCTTCCCAGTTCTAACGGGATTGGCAACTGCTACTGGATTTCCATTGTAGCTCCCTCTGCTGGCAAAATGTGATTCTATACTTTAAAAATTGCTTTATCAACCCCATTATGAATGGACGTGGATGCAGAGAACATACAGTACAGCAGGAGGAAGCCTATCTGTTGCCTATATGTCATACTGATGACACAAGGTCCTAATCATTTGACTTTCTGTACTGTCTAAAACAATGGTTCACAGCTAGTGACGTCTGCACTACAGGAGGTATTTCTACTTGATTTGGGGGCACACTCCTTCCACTTACATAGGATTTGCCTAAAAGTCTGAAATATTAACAAGTTACACACCATATATATACAAAAGTGAGTACACCCTTCACATTTTTGTAAATATTTTATTATATCTTTTCATGTGACAACACTGAAGAAATGACACTTTGCTACAATGTAAAGTAGTGAGTGTACAGCTTGTATAACAGTGTAAATTTGCTATCCCCTCAAAATAACTCAACACACAGCCATTAATATCAAAACCGCTGGCAACAAAAGTGAGTAGATCCCTAAGTGAAAATGTCAAAATTTGGCCCAATTAGCCATTTTCCTCCCCAGTGTCATGTGGCACGTTAGTGTTACAAGGTCTCAGGTGTGAATGGGGAGCAGGTGTGTTAAATTTGATGTTATTGCTCTCACTCTCTCATACTGGTCACTGGAAGTTCAACATGGCACCTTATGGCAAAGAACTCTCTGAGGATCTGAAAAAAGAATTCTTGCTCTACATAAAGATGGCCTAGGCTATAAGAAGATTGCCAAGACCCTGAAACTGAGCTGCAGCATGGTGGCCAAGACCATACAGCGGATTAACAGGACAGGTTCAACTAACAGCAGGCCTTGTCATGGTTGACCAAAGAAGTTGCATGCACGTGCTCAGCATAATTCATATCCAGAGGTTGTCTTTGGGAAATAGACATATGAGTGCTGCCAGCATTGCTGCAGAGGTTGAAGGGGTGGGGATCAGCCTGTCAGTGCTCAGACCATACGCTGCACACTGCATCAAATTGGTCTGCATGGCTGTTGTCCCAGAAGGAAGCCTCTTCTAAAGATGATGCACAAGAAAGCCCGCAAACAGTTTGTTGAAGACAAGCAGACTAAGGACATGGATTACTGAAACCATGTCCTGCGGTCTGATAAAACCAAGATAAACTTATTTGGTTCAGATGGTGTCAAGGGCGTGTGGCAGCAACTAGGTGAGGAGTACAAAGACAAGTGTGTCTTGCCTACAGTCAAGCATGGTGGTGGGAGTGTCATGGTCTGGGGCTGCAAGAGTGCAATCGGCACTGGGGAGCCTCAGTTTGTTGAGGGAACCATGAATGCCAACATGTACCGTGACATACTGAAGCAGAGCATGATCCCTTCCCTTCAGAGACTGGGCTGCAGGTCAGTATTCCAAAATGATAAGGACAACAAACACATCTCCAATATGACCACTGCCTTGCTAAAGAAGGTGAGGGTAAAGCTAATGGACTGGCCAAGCATGTCTCCAGACCTAAACCCTATTGAGCATCTGTGGGGCATCCTCAAACGGAAGATGGAGGAACGCAAGCTCGCTAACATCTAACAGCTCCGTGATGTCTTCATGGAGGAGTGGAAGAGAACTCCAGTGGCAATCTGTGAAGCTCTGGTGAACTCCATGCTCAAGAGGGTTAAGGCAATGCTGGGAAATAATGGTGGCCACACAAAATATTGACACTTTGGGCCCAATTTGGACATTTTCACTTAGGGGTGTACTCACTTTTGTTGCCAGCGGTTTAGACATTAATGGCTGTGTGATGAGTTATTTTGAGGGGTGGATGTCATAAAGGAGTTTAGAGTTTTCACACAATAAATTTTGTGAATTATCACTTCAATTGTCCAATTATGTCAAAAGCTAATTTCTGTTTGCTTATTTAATCTGCACATGATTAGGTATTCAAAGTGAACAGGAATTTGCTTTAAACATGATTGGAGTGAATATTTACACCATTTATTGTGTGAAGATTCTCAAGTCCTTCATGAAATGAGCCCCAGTATACTCCGAGGGCGTATACTGAACAGATATAACACAGCCCTTTCAACTATGTAGGCTTATCATATGCAGCTATCATTGCTGCACCTCTGAAAAGAGATATGCAGTGAGGTGTCAGAGGTTTTTGACAAGCAGTGAGGAGGTGATATAAGTTGCTTCCTTACTGCCTGTAGTAACCCTGTAAATACCGCTTCACCAGTGCATGTGGTTGCGGGGTGTGCCTATTTTCTTCCAAGGGCTGCATTCAACAGCTGTACTGCACACTGAAAGTGGAGACGGGGGGACAGGGGGTAATTTTGTGTACAGCCTCATCTCCATGATGTGTGAAACCCTGTTGCAATATACATTCCTTGGTCCTCCCACTCTTTGTAAAACTGGGTGTCAGATTTTTTTGCATGCTGGGGGCTATGGATGTTAACAAATCAAGTATTGTCAGTACTCGATTCATTTGGAAACGGTGCAGAGGAGACATCAGAGGTGTAATAGACCCCTGAAATTGCCATAAAGAGGACCTGTCACATAAAATATACTATCACTTAGGGGGCTTGTCAGTCTCCTAGTGACAGTAATAAAACTAAGTGAATAAAAAACTCTAATAAAATATAAGAAAGCTTCAGTAGCAGTTTTTAAGTTTCTAGACGCTATTAGCATTATTTTCTGCTCCTAAAAGCTAAATACTGATATCCTAAGTGGCCATGCACACTACTTTAGGCTATTACCGAGTTTTTAGCTTCAGCGTCTAGGAGCAGAAAAGAATAGTTTTTGTAGAGTTTTTTTGGAGCGTTTTTTCAGCAGAAAAAAATACTGAATGCTCCTAAACGCTACCTAAGTGCAGTGAAGTTCCCAGTGCATGGGGGTGCTATTATGTTTTATGGTACTCCCCGGGCCACCATCAGGGGTGTACAGGCAGTACTGTTGTAAGGGGCCCCAATGTCTCAAGGGGCCCTTACAACAAAGACTTTAGCAGTCTTTAACATTGGAGTCTATGGGAGGGGGACACCTGGTTTGGGGACACCGTTCTCCCGAACCATAGCCGATAAAAATACCAAACTTGGGTCACATAGAGAGGACTCCCTGGAGGGCAACAACTGGTTCAAGCACCTATGTTTCGGCCGTACCGGGTCCCCAAAATAACCGGTCATCGACCGGCAATTGTAGGATGAATTTCGGACTTAACATTGGAGTCTATGGGAGGGGGACACCTGGTCTGGGGACACAGTTCTCCCGAACCATAGGTGATAAAAATACCAAACTTGGATCACAAAGAGAGGCCCCCCTGGACAAAAAACTGGTCTAAGATTGGGACCTCCAGCACCTATGGTTCGATGCAAGGTCTTATTTCAAGCATCGGGTGAGGCTGTGCTGCCTGTGCACTGATTTTTTAACCCCTTCGATCCCACACTAGCATGCATTGCACACTTCACTTCACTTGAATGGGTCATGCTTGGCAGGCTACACCTGGTAAGTGTGACAGGGTGTATAATTCCTACTGCGGCTGCAACATGTGTACACCCCTGGACAGTGGGCGGATGTGGTGGCATGGCCAGTGGGCAAGCCCGGGGGAATGTCTAAAGCTGTATAAGGGGCCCCAAAATTTCTGATGGCTGCCCTGGGTACTCCCATGCATCTCCTGCGTGGTAGAGCTTTTTTCTGTGTGGATGGTTGAGACTGCAGGGACAGGTGCGGACCCGCAGCATGCAACCACCCTCACAAGTGTGAACCTAACCTAAGGAAGTGACTGCTCTGGGCATTAACAAAATGACAGCCTCCAGCAAGAAAAAACAGGAGCAATGCTGGAGGTAATTTACAGCATGCACTAAATTTGGTGGCATGCTTATTAATGTGATTTGGATGTTCTTTTGTTAAAGAACATTAATTGTTATCAAACGGTTATGGATAATGTTCCACTTTAAAGTGTTTGTAAAGGAATTAAAAAAACAAAACAACATGTCTATACTTATCTGCTGTGTGCAATAGAATTGCACAGAGCGGCCCCGATCCTCCTCTTCTCAGGTCCCCTACTGGCACTCCTTCCTTCTCCTTTCATGCTGGTGCCCCCAATAGAAGGCATATTTCCATGGGGGCACTTCTGAGGGCTCACTCCTGGGACCCGCTGTTGCTTCCATTAACATAGACAGCAAGACTCAGCCCTGCCTGTCACGGGAATTGATTGACTGGAGCAGGAGTCAATGGAGCTGCTATTAATCTGCCCAGGGAGGAGAAAGCCAGGAGAACTGCAGCTGTCATGCACAGCCCAAGGGGCTGAGGTAAGTATAACTGGGGGGGGGGGTGGCTGGGGGAGTCAGTGACACAGAAGGTTCAGAAGGTTTTTTACCTTAACATGTTACTAAACCCACTACAGTAAAATCAGTATGTATATGCAGTAAAGCATGTTTGTTATGCTCACTGTAGAACCTATGGGGTTAATCCCCTGCATTGTGTGAAAAGGCTGTTTGACCAGAAGACCCTGCTCTCTTTCTCCAACTCCTCCCTCTGCCTCGCTCTGGCTCTCACAAATTGAAGAGGTGAACAAGATGGAAAACCTGTTACTTTCTGCCCAAAACAGGCATGAGACTTATTCCCAAAGCTGGGCCCATTGGAACCAGGGGTGGCTCTACCACTAGGCGGAGTAGGCGGCCGCCTAGGGCGCCACTACCCCCAGGGGTGCCCATCCGCTGTTGATCCATCACTGCTCTGCAGCAATCACTCATGTCACTGGAGAGCCGCGGCTGGCAGCACCCCAGGGCGGTAAAATGAGGCGGATCCAGGGGCACAGGTGCGGGCCTGTGGACCACGGCTAAAGATATGGGTAGAGAGGCTCTGCAAAAAATCTCTAACTCCGCCACCTCCATCGTATAAATTGACAGGGCAAAGGGGGTGGAGTCAGGGGCAGATCCAAAGGGGTGCGGCAAAATGACGTTTCGCCTAGGGTGTCAAAAATCCTTGGACCAGCCCTGATTGGAACATATTCACATTCTATGAAGAAGGGAAGGCCCTCTTTGCACCCTGAGTGTACTAAGACACGGTATCCTAATGTCCCATCTTCAGAGTCCTTCAACCCTCTGGCAGCGACAACTTGATCCAATAGAGGCGACCCCACCTACACCATTTTAAGCTCTGTTGATTTAGTTATTGCTGGGAGTTCCGTAAAGGTCATCCATGCACTTCATGCTAACTATAGCTGATGTTTTTTTCTGGTTAGTTCAGGATCTCTCTGGGGTCACTTCATGCATGTATCTGTCTAATGTGATTTACTGTTCTGTGTATTCTGGATACTTTAAATAAAGAATTTGAAAATCTCTGATCCTCCCCTTCTTCTTCCACTGTCCCGAAACCATCTCCTGATAAAACAGAGGCTAGGGGACAAGCTGCACATGCTCGGTTTGGTGTGTATTGCTAGAACGTTTTTTTTTCTTGGGAGAGTGCATGTGATCAGCACAGGGCCAATCAGCACTGTCCACACAGTGGGTCAGGGGTCCTCCAGCCTTATGGGACAATTAGGGGAGAATGAAAACTCCTCCTACTAGCTTTAATCAGACATTGACATAGCTAGAAGTCACAAGACTGTTCTAACTGCTGATGAAAAAAGGTATTTAGCAGTTTATATTTACTAAATATGTACTGTGGGAGACCAGACATAGTGAATGCAGGGTCCTGGGTTTATTAACACTTTAATACATAGAATACAATAAAGAAAAAATCCTTGAGGCATAAGCACAAGTCAACATTTAGTTTAGATGTTTGGTTCTTTCACAGAAAACAAAGTATCTCTTCGGGGAGTACAAATAATTCTATTTCAGTTACCAAAGAATGTATCTTCCTGCAATGTAATTGGCAGATGTTTGATTTTCCTTTGGTGGAATCAATATAGCTGTAGAAGAATGGAACCTAAGTGTAGAACAAGCAATTCACTTCAGCCAATTACATCTGATACATAAATGTGATTCATTATTGAATATTGTGCAAATATATTAATCATCATGCATAACAATAAGATTCTGAAGTTAAACAAAATTTCTGCCTCTCAGTAATCGCTACTCATTGCACCGTTTGCTGTAAACTATTTCGTTTTTAAAATTGACTGATTGCATTTCCTGCAATCATTAACCCAAAAGAAACAGACAAAAAGGGCAGACCTCCCATAGTGTGCCCCCCAGCAGTTATGTGAAGAATGGAGTTCAACCAGAGTGTTTTTTTAAGTCTTATTTCAGAAGTTCTTCTATCTTTTTTCAGATATCTATATCCACACCTAAGATACACCTACACCTGTGTTAATTGTAGTACAATTACACTTAAGCCTCGTACACATGCGCCGATTGTTGGACAACCGAACGTCCAACTTTTGTCCAAATTGGCTGTTGGTGGTTTTGCCTAGCGTACTGATGGTAGTCAAGTAATCAGCCAACAAAGCCGAACGTAGTGACGGGCTACGAGCATATAAAGAGGAAGTTCAGGTGAATGTGATTTGTGAATTACAAACACAGGTTACACGACCGAACACTTCCTGGATTCCAAGCATGCGTGTTTGTACTTACAACTTTTTGTTGGGCCAACTTCTGTACACACAATCCAACAATTGGCCAATGCCTTGTTGGCCAACAAAAGTTTTCTAGTCTTGTCAGCAAACTTCTGTTGGATGATGGGAAATTGGCTGTTGGATCGTACATACTAACGGTTGGATTATCGGACAACAGGCTGCTGGACATAGTTAGTATAGCGATCTCCCCTGCTGAGCAGTTGTGTTCTGACAGGAGGACGCCCCCCACCCCGCTAGAACACTCCCGATGAATGGTATCAGCCAATGGCGGAGAGTGCTGATCGGAGTCGGTCGGCTGCTGGTTTTTTAGCATGCTAGTCCAACAAAAGTCAGCCAAACCCTATTCTACCCAGCTATTTAGTGCAACCCTAGTCTGGCTGAGGCTAGTCGTGAGAGGCGGTAACCGACTATGGTAAGTAGCCCTCACAAGATCGCCCCACCCCCCGCAGGAGGACAGTCTTGTGTTGACGAGTCGTCCCCTCTAGCGATATGATTGATACAGGTCGTCGGACAACAGGCTATTAGGTTGGCAATCATACATGCTAGGTTGTCGGTTAAAGGGTAGTAGGTTGTCTTCAAACGACTGTTCTGATCTTTTGAAAACAACCGGTTGTTCCGTAACCGGTTAACAACCTAACACACATGTCTTCAACCGGGTTGTTTTTCAACATTCATGTTTGTGCGTACGAACCTTAGGTCCTTCACAAGCCAGCACATTGGACACAAACATTAAGTGTTTAGTGTAA
>BLSH010296354.1:249578-263418 GCA_018402905.1 Glandirana rugosa
GGGGGTGGGGGTGGGAACAAGCAAACAATTTTGGAGGATGTCTTAATCCTGAGCTGCATATTAGCTGCTCCAGTGTTGCAAAGAAAATAGACAATACCGTTAACCTTTTTATAGCTACTCAATTTAGCAGTGCTTATAGGGAACACAATATCTTGCTTTTAGTTTAGATCACAATACATAAGAATGGAACACATGCCAGCAAATGCTTAACCCAACGCTAGGCAATAACATCCCTGTATATCACCGTGATCACAGGAAATGCTGCACTGCACATTCTTCAATGGTACATAGATGGAGGAGAAATGCAGCATAATCACAACATATTTTACTGCCTGTCACTGCTGCCTAGGCTATGGAGGAGACAAATGGAAGGAGGGGGATGGGGGTGGGGGGTAATCATGCACTCGGATCCATAGTAGCTGTCAAGGCTGCTATGGTGGTACAACCATCAATGAATACCAAACAAATATATCTACATTACACACAACAACCATAAAGAAATTCTATAGATGTGCTGTGATGTGTTTATTGTTTACATGGGTAAATAATCTATGCTTAAGTCATTAATGTGAGCAGCGGGCATTAATGAGATCACAGCAATCACACTGCACAGGAATTGCCAGTGCCACTAAGGGGAACTCCGCCACATGACAAACAGCCTCAGTAATGTACCAAACAGTGTCAGAACAAGTAATGTCTCCCACTGCGGTAATGCAGGAGTAATGGCTATAATTTACCAGCCTTTACTAAAATGTGCTCATCTTGCAAACTTTACGTAAATCAATTTTGTGGCAGGGACAATTTAGGGGGCACTATTTCAACAGTTTATGTTGTAGCTAATAGCACGTCTTGTATTCTGTGCCTGTACATTGTGAATTTGAATAACGTCTCATCCTCGGCAGAGCTAGCTGTATTCATTTATCTCCCCTATTCCCTATGGATAACTCTGATCCTCAGCAGACTAAACAATCTCCAGGCCATGACAGAGTGGAAACTACAGTGACGACAGCTAGCATGTTAGCAGAGATGCTATAGACTGAATGGTAGCGCTAGTGTGCAAGGTAGAGTAATGCATTAGGTCATATGTTATGCTTCTCTTTGTAGTACATTTCCTGCCTCTAGACAGTTGTTTCCTTTATTCCAAGATTTGTAGATGTGCTTTATAAGAGTGGTTTAGTCATTTTCTATCAGAAAATGAAGTGCAATGCAGTAACCATTATTGAAATAGGAAAAAATAATATGTCAGTATAGTTTTTGTTAAAGTTGTTTTGTTATAGCTTATTGACGGTAGACATAAAATATAACTTAAAAACTGTAGCGGGGCTTTTCATTAAAACAACCCAGTTAGCAAAGTAAGAGTTCAAAGTGTAGTCAATATTGCAACTAACTTTAATACATTTTATCCTGGTCTGACTTCAAACGGAATTCTGACTGGTTGCTATACAATACATCACTTTTCACTTTCATTAATGACCAAGCCTGCATGAATCCAACGGAAATGCTGTTGCAAACACTAAATATAACTATTTATCACCTGCAACTTCTTTCCTGGTAATGGCAGAAGAACCAGTATGCATACCCCAGCCAGAGTCTCATAAACTGGTTGACAGCCAATACTGTAGAGGAGGCAAGGAAACACGCAGTTACATGGAAGCACAGTCCAGCCTTCTTAGGACATATCACATTCCATAACAAATCTCAACATTAAGGGAATAAGGGTAATAATTTAGGACAGTGGGATGGGGATAATAATTTAGGATAGTGGGTGGAGTCAAGAAATTAATATCTGTATGACTTCTGCCCAATGGTAAATCAAGAACCACTAGTGCATAGTACATATTAAATCTAATATTATAGAGCAATTTGTTCCAAACTGCATACAATTGCCTAAAGCCACAGACAGTTCAAATCGCATCTAGTTCAGCAGGGACCTGCCAAGATTAGAACCATGTATGGGCAGGCTGATTGTACCCAAGTTGATCTATTGATCTACTGAATAAATCCATTGATCAACTTGGGTACAACCAACTTGTCGGATTTTACACGCAATTATTGCTAGCAGCTATAGCTGCTAGCAATAATCACTTTGTGTTCTCCTGGTCTGGATGGCTCCCCGCACCCCCCTGCCAGGAAAACACAATAGCTCAGTGGGAGGGATTCCCCCATCAACAATGACTGTGTTAATGGGGAAGTCAAGCTATTTTCTTTCCTGCAATCATAGAAAATCTCACCATCTATGGCCGGGTTAAGGCTTGCAGCCAATAATTAGTGTAGTGGCTTCTATAGAAGAGGGTTTGGGAACCAGTGGGAAAGTATAACCAGACAGGTTATAGTGAGGTTGGCCAAAAAGAACAAAATGACCCTTCAGTGAACCATAGTAGTTCTTTTTAGAACAGAAGAATCTACATGTCTCATTCATCACAAATCCTAGCACTAAGCGGATATTTCTCATTTAGTTGGCCAGGGACCATAAAGAAATAACACTTACCTTACATTATTCTAACAAAGAAAAATCTCCTGATTTTTAGCATTTGTAATGTAATATACGGTGCAGATATTATCTGTTCTAATAAGACTCTACTGTGGTTGTGCAGTGTGGTCAAGTGGGCCTTTTGGTACACTTCACCATAGCCTCTTGGCATATAGTTTTCTAGTGTTATATGGAAAACTCTCAATTTTAAATGTTTTAAACAAAAAAAATTTTTTTTTACAAATGCATTGTTGCTTGAATTGAAACTTCTTCTATAAGTAGAGTTATTAGGTTAAAAAGCCTGTTCAACTAAAATAACAAGAATGAAGCAGGTTAAATCATGACATATACTGTGGTTAATATAGCACACTGAAATATCTTCTTAGCTTTTTCAATCTAGTTGTCAAGGACAATTGGAACATCTGCATGCTAATAGAGACAAGGCGTGTGGGTAACCATCATTCCAATGAATCACAGCTCTGTAAACTAATAGCAGTTGTAGATCACATGAAATTCTACATGGGCAATATGCCACAATCAACAAAACGGCCGATAAAAAAATGGTACTCCAAAATAAACAACACTCCATGTCTATTTTTCATTGGCTATCTACAATATCTCCCACTCTGTGCCAGGAAGGCACAGGCTTATTTAGATTAGTGTGGTTTTGTCCACAACTTTTATCTTGGTGTTTCATTGATGGGGAACAATATGGACTTAACCACCTGCTGTTTTTTTTATATACCTCCTGGATGAATCTAGGGGTGAGGTCGTCACAATGGAGGTCCACCATCTCTTTCTCAGCACCTGCTAAGTTGTCTTCATCCACCTGCTTTATTCTTGGTAAATAAAATATTTTGCTTATATTTTTCAATAAGCTGTTAGGATTATATGTAAAAGGGTGTTTATATTCTTGCAGGCTGTCCTATATGGTCCCTTGCTGCTTATTGTACCCTGCTGCTGTGTTATGTTAAATATTCTACCCTGGCCTCCCAGATAAAGATCTACACAGCCTACAGTTAGCTCAGAACTCAGCAACTAGAATGCTAATATACTCATAAGAAAAATTCTTTCCTCACTCAATTCTTCATCCATGAAATGAAAAACGACTTTAAAGACTGCCCTATGGACTTTCTAACATTCTAAAAGGTACAAATAAACGAGATGTCTGCAAAGTCTAGATTCAATCCTTAAAGCCCAAGCCTCATGTCATGTGGCTCCCTATTTTTGGATCGATGAATATGTTTAACATCAGAATAACATTTACAAACAGCATTTTAGGTCCATTGAATACCCTCTGCATTTTTTTTCTTTTAAAAGTTGTATAATGTTCAGAAATACACAAATTTGATGTAACTAATTCTAAATTGTTGTCTAAATTGCATTTTTTTCTAAAAAATAACCTTATTGTATTTGAAGCTTCTCTCCTGGAGGAGAATAATGATGCTGTTCCAGTTAGCTGAAAAAACACCAATGCAGAACTTGGAAAACCTTTACCATGTAAAATACAACAAACTGCTATCCTGAGGCTATTACTTGTGTCACTTAGAGAGGCTTTCAAGCACAAATCAACAGCAGAACCTAGGGACCCAAAAATACAAACTCTCAATAAATCATTTTTTAGTAAGGACAGTACAGTGTAAGGTATGAAGCTACACAAGAGACCTCTTTATATTCCCTGGTTGGTGCAGGTTGCATGGCTAAAAAGTGGTCTGTGATTGGCTTCAGTTTATTATGATCAGTCTGACATACAAGGCTCAAGAAAAATATGAATATACAATGATGGAAAACTATGGCACTCCTGATGTAATCATCAGAATTTACAAATGTTATACCAGGACATCAATGTGATATAATTTTTTTAGGTCAGAAGATGATGGAGTCCCTCCACCCTTTGTGGTTATAGCAGCCTCCAGTCTCTTGAGAAGGCTTTCCACAAGATTTTGGAGAGATCTTTGCTATTTGCATTTCAGTTCATCCTATTAGGCTCCATGCACACGTGCATTAAATTGCTGCTTCTACGGGAGTTTTGTGTTCTGCCTGTAGAAGAAGCTCTATGTTATCCTGTGTCCATTCACATATGGATGATTAGAGGCATATTTTGAGTTTAACGTTTAGAGGCAGGAAAAAAAAAAAAAAACCTTCTGGTTTGGGTTTGTGATTGGAGCCTTACGGCAGAAAAAACGATAAACTCTGCTAAACTGTGCACAAAAACGCTCTCCGTTCCTTTTTTTTTTTTTAACTCAAAGAGAGGCTTATAAATTCAGCACTTTGAAAGGATGTAAAAAAGAGAAGACTGCAGATAGACAGGTACAACTTATGGAGGAGGATTTGTTTCATCTTGGTGTATCACCTGAGGATAGACCCCTTATTGGCTGTATGTAAGGGTTTACAACCACTTTAAGTAAGCTACACTCTAGCAGATATAAATGACACACGCAAGAAAGATGTCAGGAATTTATATCAGGTCTCTTAGAAGGATGGAAGTTCACAACCATATTCCATCTTCTACTATCTTTAGAATTGTATAAGGTATTCCTACATATGTTTTATTTCAGCTCTTGAGTCCTCTTTACAAATGAGATTGATATTTCATTTCAGTTTATAGATTCTGACATTCCTGCACTTTTCAGTATAAACTTTACAACAACATCCATTCATGCTGTTTGTTCTTATCAGAAATAAAACATTACAAATGCTATGTTAGCAGTTTTAAAGCTTTTATCAAAATTGCAACAGCAGGCTTCCTTCTACAGCAAATGTGTGCTCATTATAAGGTAAGAAAATGTCTTGAGTTGTAGTTGCCCTTTGATGGCATTAGGGTACATGTTTATTTTAAAACTACGTACTCTTCACGGTATAATATAGTGTTAGATATAAAGCCTGTGACTGAATAAACTGAACCTTACCCTGAATATAATGATCAATGGAGAACGTTCAGGTTCCAGGCACTTTGAGAAATGCTCTCTTTGTTAGAGCTTAATTCCAGCCAATGTTTTCCTCGCTCCCCCATTTTTATAAAAATTGCAAATAGATACTTTTAACTCCGCAGTCTTCTGACAGTTCCAATGACACAAGCTGCTTCCTTATTTTCCAGCGGTGAGTGGTCTTCCTCCATATATCATTACTGTATGTGACCCCCACCCAGTCTAGAAGCACCATAAGCCAGCCCAGGTGGCACAATGACGTCCTCTAAGGTAGGAAACAAGAAAGCTTGGACGTGGGATGAATGAAGTTCAATCAACCCAGAAGACTGGCAACACCTAGGAATCCCTGCAGGACACAGCTCCTGATTGAAGGTGATTATTGCAATAAAAGCTGTTTTTTTATTTTTACGCTTCTTGAACATTTTTTTATAACTGAAGTTCTGCTCCCACTAGTTACTACCAACACGGCAGGTTACAGCAGAGCACGTGTTGCTGGCCCCGAGGGATTCATTTGTAGCAGCCTCCAGCCTTGTGGGGCCCACAGAGTTCTGAATTTAGCCACAAAAGTCCAGGGGTGAATGGAACAGGGAAAATTATGTAACAGTTTGTAAGGTTTGAACCTCCATGCTGCCTCCTCTAACTCTGCAGCCTTACGCAATGGCCCATAATGATAAATACAGTGCAGATATCTCAGCACTGATACATTTTTTTTGTTGCTGGGATGGAAAAATAGTAACACAAAAGCTAAAATTCTCACCTTTCCTGGATAAAGTGTTGCTCTAGGCTCTCTTCAGCAAAACATTAGGTATACAAACTCCGAGAAGTGAATTACAGCCAATCTGTCATTGCCAAACTATCTACTGCTTAAATCACCACATGTCCAATATCTTCAGAGATCAAGGGGAGTGGCTGTTAACTTTTTGACGACCACGTAATGCATATAGGCGGTGGCTAAAAAGGTGGGCTTTGATGCTCAGCTGCCACACATATGCATCTATGATGGAGTTAGATTGTGTGCCGAGAGCACACTCACAGCACACAGACCACAGCTCAGGGTTAAAACTTCTGATTGGAGAACACATCATCCTCTATATCTCAATCAGACAAGGGAGAGATCTGGGTGTGCATTGGGTGGACGATCTTTACCACAATGTTACTGTAAAGGACATAGAGGACCTCAAGAGGGAATTTAGCTTATCCTCAACATTAAGCTTCACATACACTGGGATTAAAGATTTTCTCTACAAACACCCAGCCCCAAATGTAGTGATTCCGGGGGAAGTGTGGCAATACCTTAATGCACCACACGCACATTATAAACGTATTTCATTATTTTACAACACTCTAAAGCAAAAAGCTAGTTTTACCAAAACCTCTCCAATGCTGAAATAGGAATCATACCTTCAAAAAGAATACTCCACCAAGCAGTGGGTTGCGGCACAACACTGTAACTATTATGCATCACATTATGTCACACACTGGGAGCTAACGCAGAAGCTACTAACACATTGGTACCTGACTCCGTACCAATTAGCCAAATGCTCGACTTCTAATTCTTCCTCCTGTTGGAAAAAATGTGGCCAAGTGGGGACATTAGTCCATATTTTTTGGTCATGTAAAAGCATTAGAAGCTTTTGGGGAAACGTTTTTGTATGATATTGGACTTAACAGGTATTCTAACTAAACCAGACCCTGGTCTTGCGATACTACACTTGGGTATTGATCTATTTCCCCACAAATATAGAATTGTTGTAATTCATGTGTTATTGGCAGAAAAAATTATCCTTGCAAGACACTGGAGACAAGACCATGCACCAAACCCCTCAGTAGTAGTTAATCTCCACTCCTCTTTTGAAAAAATGTACTCTCATAAAGCGAATACTAGATCTACTTTTGATGTCAGATGGAAACCTTGGGTGGATAGCAGCTTGTGCGCCACTTATTTAGAAGGGGTATGTCATTCTTGCCTATTGTGTTACTGATACTTGTGATATACTTTGTAACCTGAGTAACCTATGTTACCTGGCTACACTGTTATTTTGTACCGTCTAAACCTCAATAAAAATATTTTAAGATAAAAAACAAACAAAAAAACTAACAAACTTCCGATTGGGATGGACTTCCAAACCAGGTGACTGCTGTGAGAGCCAATCACAGTGACCACATCATACAGAAGCCACACCACCTCCCAGGCATTAAAGCCCACTTAAAGGGCAGCTGAGAGGCAGCATTAAAGGACAAAAATGTACATATCACTAACAGTGCTATGTAGTCTACTTTGTATGCTTTGATGAAAGAAGAATGTTTCCGAATTTGGCTGATTTTGCAGAATTTGAGAGCATCACTAGGTTTACATGCCTGCTTGGAAAAGAATCAATTTTAATGCTTCTTAAATGACAGGATTAGACTATGAAAGGTCTGAAAAGCTGTATGTACTTGCTGTTAAAGATGATTTTTGTCTTATGTTTATTTATCAGCTTTTATTTCTTCCGGTGCACAAGCTTCAGCTCCCTCTTCAGCAAGCAGTGAATTTATTATTCTCCAGAATTCTAAGAGCGTGTCAATCTGTTCATAAGTTGTCTGCTTCCTCTTCATGACACCCTCAGAAAGGATTTGTTCATAGGAATGCTTCATTCTGACAGTTACACAATTCCCAAACACTCACTAATTTATGGCGTAGCTCTTATTTTACCTGTAAATGAAGGAGCTTCTCGCCTTTTTTAGTTTTTGGTGCTGTTCATCAGTTTCTAAAGTGAAAGGCAGCTTTTCATGCTTCAACTCCCCGGCAGACTAAACAATTTATGGGTCGCCAAGCACAAGGGGAAACTTTATTTAAAAGAATGCCATTTTCCCTCTGTAAAATAAAGCGTTGTTTGACCTTGCTTTCCTGTGCCTGACCCTAAGGAAATGTGCATGGTCCACCAGCTGCAGTGCAGTAAATGAGAGAGTGGGAACACTCTACAAACATAGTTCCTTGTCATCCAGGAAGCACAACATTGTTAATTATTCATTTCTTGCTGGTAATGCAAATACAGACATCCATATCTTGTATTTAATTTACTTATATAAGGAAAATGTTACATTTAAAGTGGTTCTTCACCCTAGAAGTCAAATATTAAAAGTCAGCACTTATAAATACTATAGCTGCTGACTTTAATAATAGGGCACTTACCTGTCCAGGGATCTAGCACTGTCCTCACTCGAGCCAGCTCTTCAGCTTTGTTCGAGTTAAGGCGCAGGCACGTTTACTTTGGGAAGCCGGTGGTGACTGCTTGTGGTTTCACAGCTGACTTCCCATTGTGCAAGCGTGAGATGCAATACGCTTTGTAAATGGTCCTACAGCTTTCTGAGACCTATGATGTGTGCCAGAAGGCTGTGGGGAAAGGAGGATGGAAGGACGTGGTGATCAGACTAGGAGTGGGAGCCTGTACCTGTCAAACCAGCTACCGCCCCCCCAAAAGAAGTGCCAAAATGTAAAGAAGAGGAGGCAGACAAGTGGAACTTCCCCTTTTAACATTAAAAAAAACACTGTCACTAGGCCGTTCATTAAAAAAATACCATAAAATATGTACATTTATCATATTTTAGCCATGTTTTTGCCTCCCTTGTATAGACATATAAAATACCTCAGACTGCTGCTGGGCACAATCAATTTTGATATGATGTCTACAGCCCCAGCAGATTCAGAGCTGTCATTCAAGCCCTTTTCTGCCCTGTAGCTGGCCCTTAGGGCACTATTCCTCCCACTGATCTGATGGAACACTCTCCTTTCCACTGACACAACAGGGCACTCTTCATCCCACCGAAACCAACAGTGAAACATTACTCCTTCCACTGACACCAATGGGGCACTTCTCCTTCCACTGATACCAATGAGGCACAAATCCTTCCACTGACAACAATGGGGCACCGCTCTTTCCATTGACACTAACAATGGGGCACTACCCCTTCCACTGACATTAACAATGGAGATTGCCAGCCCCCCTGCATTTTTAACTCCCACTGATGCCGGAGGCAATCTCTATTCCCACTGGCCACAATCAGACTTCTTCTAAGATATGGAGTACAGTGAACAGGGCCCATAGTTCTCCCTCCTCTATAATTTACCCCCAGCAGCTACATTAAAGGTTATATAGAAAGGTGACGGAAGGAGTGGAGGAATTAGCATGAGACAATAGTTAGACACTCCCAGAAGAGGAAAGGGCATTCCAGGAGGGATGGGCTGTGTTAGAGAATTGACTTTCCTGGAGTTGACACATTTTTTATTTTTAGCAAGTTTGAATCAGCTAGGAGACGGAAGGAAATTTTATATGTACATTTTTTTTAAATAAAAAAGACATGGGTGGTAAAAATTAGCCAGAATTCTGTTTAAAATAGTACCCCAGTCTGTCTTTACATTTGTCCTTCAATTCCCTGAACAAAGCAGTCTGGAAGAGGAAGGGCAGCACTGGGAGCCAATCATGCTTCAGAACATTGCACAGGGAGCTGGCTGATAGGAAGGGAGGTCACAGGGATGACCTTGTCTTTGTGTTGCTGCTCTTTCCTTATTTAGTCACAGACTCTGGAGATCCTTGACCAAGTTGTAGTACAGAAATGGTCATCAATTTTGTGCTGACTGATAAGGATGTCTGGATTAGAAAACCGGGTGAATAGAATGATTTTTTTGTCAGTTAAGACAGTTCACAGTTATATATTTCAACTGTGAATTGAACTATCTGCCTACACTTTCACATTAGCATACTTTCCAGCTTCTCTTATATTGGTTCAGGTGTCTTGAAGTCCACACTTGCTTTGGCCTTAGTGTATTGGGTATGATTTTGTCAAACCACCACGGGCAGTTTTCATATAGTAGGGGCTGTTGAACTCCAGGCAAGAATTGAAATATACAGTATATGCAGTACAGTCCTGATGCCTCGAGCTGATGTAAAGTTGATTAATGACTATATAACATAAGGAAACAGTTTCAATAAAAAGATGAGTCCAGACAGATTGGTAAAGTAGTTTGAGCTAATATTTTTAGCTAATCTCCCTCCATTCACTGCAGGGTGACAGCAAGTTGTGTTTACAGAATGTGCTATACGTAGAAATGCACTGCTATCTGTAAACTGCTCATGTACATGTCCCTCCTACACAACTAAATACAATTAAATGTAATATATATACATATGCACACATATATACAGGTATATACAGTATGCACACACATATTTATTGCCTATAGAAATTTCTCAGCTGTCATTTTTCTGGTGGTGGACAGAAATTCTGATTTTGCCTATTCATGATCAAACTGTATAACAAGTGATGTCCATATCTCAAAAATGGAGAACATAAATGTCAACCATTCATATCAGGGGATAAATGAAATTACTGTTTAAAGACCACATTCATATGCTAATGAAATTGTTGCGTATTTGCATCTTCCATGCTGCTGTGCAATGTGAGGCATGCCGGGTGCAGAGTAAAGTGTTTTGTGTGCAGTGTGGGGCATGCTGGGTGTAGTGTTGTAGGTGCAGTGTTGTACAGTGTGGGGCATTCTGGATGCAGTGTTGTACAGTGGGGGCATGCTGGGTGCAGTATTGTACAGTGTGGGGCATGTTGGGTGCAGTGTTGTATACACTGTGGGGCATGCTGGGTGCAGTGTTGTACAGTGTGGGGTATTCTGGGTGCAGTGTTGTACAGTGTGGGGTATTCTGGGTGCAGTGTTGTACAGTGGGGGCATGCTGGATGCAGTGTTGTACAGTGTGGGACATTCTGGGTGCAGTGTTGTACAGTGGGGGCATGCTGGGTGCAGTATTGTACAGTGTGGGGCATACTGGGTGCAGTATTGTATACAGTGTGGGGCATGCTGGGTGCAGTGTTGTACAGTGTGGGGTATTCTGAGTGCAGTGTTGTACAGTGTGGGGTATTCTGGGTGCAGTGTTGTACAATGTGGGGCATGATGGGTGCAGTGTTGTACAGTGTGGGGTATTCTGGGTGCAGTGTTGTACAATGTGGGGTATTCTGGGTGCAGTGTTGTACAATGTGGGGCATGCTGAGTGCAGTTGCAGTGTTGTACAGTGTCAGGGCATGCTGGGTGCAGTGTTGTACAATGTGGAGCATGCTGGGTGCAGTGTTGTACAATGTGGGGCATGCTGGGTGCAGTATTGTACAGTGTGGGGCATGCTGGGTGCAGTGTTGTATACAGTGTGGGGCATGCTGGGTGCAGTTTTGTACAGTGTGGGGTATTCTTAATGCAGTGTTGTACAGTGTGATGTATTCTGGGTGCAGTGTTGTACAATGGAGGGCATGCTGGGTGCAGTGTTGTACAGTGTCAGGGCATGCTGGGTGCAGTGTTGTACAATGTGGAGCATGCTGGGTGCAGTGTTGTACAATGTGGGGCATGCTGGGTGCAGTATTGTACAGTGTGGGGCATGCTGGGTGCAGTGTTGTATACAGTGTGGGGCATGCTGGGTGCAGTTTTGTACAGTGTGGGGTATTCTGGGTGCAGTGTTGTACAGTGTGATGTATTCTGGGTGCAGTGTTGTACAATGGAGGGCATGCTGGGTGCAGTGTTGTATAGTGTCAGGGCATGCTGGGTGCAGTGTTGTACAATGTGGAGCATGCTGGGTGCAGTGTTGTACAATGTGGGGCATGCTGGGTGCAGTGTTTTACAGTGTCAGGGCATGCTGGGTGCAGTGTTGTACAATGTGGGGCATGCTGGGTGCAGTGTTGTACAGTGTCAGGGCATGCTGGGTTCAGTGTTGTACAATGTGGAGCATGCTGGGTGCAGTGTTGTACAGTGTGCGGCATACTAGGTGCAGGATTCTGTTGGGTGAGCTGTGCTGGGTTTAGATTTCTGCTGGGTGAAATGTGCTAGATGTGGTATTCTGAAGTGTGTGCTTGGTGTAATGCCTTGCAGTGTAAAGTGTGCAGTATATTCCAATATGAGGTGTGCTGAATGTAGTGTGCAACCCCATAATCTTCCTTGCTTGCTTTGGGTCCCACTTTTATCCTCTCATTCTTTTGTGCCACCCTGGGTCTCGGGAAAATTCACTCAGTGGCTTGTTCTATGTCTCTTGGGGACTCCACTGACAAAATGTCCCTAGCATAGTTCCTGACACAGATTCCATGAAGGGCTCTATTCTTTCTGCTGCGTTTAAAAGAACGCATCATAAATAGAGCCCTCATTATAGTCATGGTAGGTATGCAGACCTGAACAAGTGCAGGGACCTGCCTCTGAAGTCCCTAAGAGATAAAAGAAACCATTAGGCAGTTTAACTCTCCAGAATCAAAGGCAAATATCATTTGTGGGTGGACTGATCCTTTCAGATGAAATTCAGAGCACGGCCATTATTCCTTCTGAGGAGCCACGCTAAGCTGTTTTGGAAGTTTTTGATTGTGAACATAAAGTGTTTTTTGTGCCTACAACTTCCAGGCATGTACAATCTCCTGTCGTTTACAGTTTATGCACACACATAGAAGGAAATGAAAATGTAATTGCTTATTGATTGGTACAAGTTCTTCAACCCAACATCTATTTTAAGGGGACCTTTCCTGTGAGAAGGTTATTGGTGCTCATTTGTCTGTGATCAGAGTCCCATAGCATCATTCCAACTGAATGTTAAAATAAATATTTGATAGAGTAATAAAGTTACTCAGGCACTGTATAATCCTTGTCAACGTTTAAGTTATCAAAACTGATTGACCCTGACTATTGGAGAGACATCTTATTACAAAAGAAAAGAAAAACCTGACAAAACCACAAGCAAAATCAGTTCAGAAATATAGTGCAATTTCAGTGAAGTTTTAGATTATGTGCTATAAAGGTCACCAACCAATCTGGGTGTATAAAACCAAAGCGATCCTGCACTACCAAATAACAAACGAACTGACCCAGTAAATAATAGAATAGGATGCAACTAATTGTGTTTCCACAACTAGAATCAATAAGTGAAAAAAGGGGGTGCTGTGCAGCTAACACAAATTAATAGAGATAAATCACTACAATCTGTGCAGGGTGTGTACTACTTTGAATGGACACTTCATGGTATATAAAAAAACCCATGAAACAAGTAAACAAATACTCGGTGAATGTCATGTACACCTTATAACAAATCCTCATATACGAATACTCATACATATGTGTTCATCATGTGTGGGACGTGTCTAACATCACTAAATAGAGATAATTAAACACAATCGACGTGTCGTGGGGGAAAAAAGTGAATAACTAAGATCAACACCTTTGTGTTAATCAACGTAGGATAAGATAATAAATGACCCAGTCAAGCAAACAATAAACCATCACGTCCTAGCGAAACCAAAATATGTGGGTCTAACCAACCACTGGAAATATCGTGTATTAGATTTTGAAGTGACTTTAACGTGATATAAAGACTTGACTAAAACGAACACCAAAACAGTCCAAAAAGAAAAGAAAACATTATTCTACAGAGAGGTTATC
>BLSH010296354.1:276961-292651 GCA_018402905.1 Glandirana rugosa
GATGGCGAAATTGACGGCCCGACAAAGACCATACCTAAAATTACCCCCCCCCCCGAGTACGGTAATCCACTGAAGAATACTTTTCAAACCTTTCCACAAGCATCTTATGAGTCCTAGATATCTTCACCAGATCAAAGGTATTAATTACATGATTCTTGTAAAAGCTGAGTTATTGACCCAGATCTGGAATTACCTGGAAAACATGCACTGCTATGGCCCTCTTACACTGGCTCTGTCCATTCCGATTAGCAACGGATCCTTGAAAGGATTCCCTACTTAACTGGATTCAATTAGCAATTGTCCACTCAGTTGTGCCTTCCTGGAGCCTAACAGACCCATATTAGGTCTAATGAATTCAGGTCTGTTATGGATCTCACACCAAAACAATTAAAAAATGGCATGAGCCCCCCCCCCCATTAAAATCCATACCAGAAACAGCCCGGCAGTTAAAGCGGTAGTAAACCCATCCATTTAACAGTTTAAAAACCAGTTACATTTCCGGCACGTGCCGGAGATGTAACACTCCCATTGGTTGTGCTCTAAACCAAACTGTCAAACCATCCAATGGATGGTGTCATAGCTGATCACATGTGCAGCATCATGGCAGTTGTAGGTTAAACAGAGGCCAAGATGGCAGCTTCCTTGGCTGAAAATGATAGGAGGGTTTACTACCACATTAAGTTATAAATTCACTTTAAACTGAGAAACATTCTGAGAAATGCTCGGCTTCTGTCGTGTGGAGCCCTGCTGAACTGGACGAATTTTCAGTGTATGGCCAGCTTTACTTTGGGCACATTGTTCACCTGTGGACTACATATTTTCATAGCTAAGTGTTCCTTGTCTGTTTGTTCCTCTTGTGTGAAAGGAGTTTTGGCCTTCAGAAGGTACTTATTTGCCATAGACCTCCAGTGATACCTCTCGTTTTGCCTTCTTTGTGACAAAAGTTTTAGCTTTTATGGAAAAAATACCAGCATTATGATCTCTTTCCTAATTAATAACGCTGTCAAATTTATATTATATTATATTGTTTAACTCCCTGAACTCCATGTATCCCGTACCTACAACAGACAAGGGGAATAGGGAAAAACCAAGTTGTTGCAAATGACTGTGGATATGCAGAGTTCTGGTACCCAAAGTCTTTCAGAAGCCACCACATATAAATATGGCCTAAATGCCAGTTATCTGCTTCCAGTTGGTGGTAACACTGGTTATTTGCTTCAAGTTGGTGGCACTAGAAACATAGGGCCCCATTTTCACACTGGCATTTAGAAATGTAGTTCCTAAGGCCCATCTAAACTTTCAATTTTTGATCCAGAAGGAGGTCTCACGACTCAGGTATTTACACTTCCGAGAACCCTTTTTTGAGTGCTGACAAGATTCATTTGGTACATTAATTTTCCTTGACTCTGTCTACACTGAATATTTTGACAGGTTCCTCTTGAGCTTCAGACCAGTCTGTTTTAAAAAGGGCTAATATGAGTGAGCTATTATTTTCAATGTACCCATGAGAAGAAGAGGCTGATGTGATAAGACAGGAAAGAGGCACGTCATGATAGTTTCCCACTTACTGTTGCCATTTATCACATCTCTGATCAGTATATGAACATGCAGCAGATGATAAAAGAAGGAAAATGAGTAACTGTGAAGAAGAGATCAAGGCGACCTTGTCCATAATGCAACATCATGTTTGCAAACTCATTTCTAAAGCACCATTTGCATTTTACCAAATATATGCAATCATGCAATCTTCAAACCATGGCTAAATTGGACCTTTACAGAAATGTAATGGAGGGGCCAAAAAGTGTGTGTGTCACCAATGTGAAGCCCTATTAATTTTTGATGGGTGTTAAAGTCATTCTGTATAAAACAAAAAAAAAGGCCATACAGCAGGTTGGTAGCACACACCATAAGGTATCTGCTCTTACCCTGTCATACTTCGTCGCTACACAAAGCTGCCATTCAGCACACCAAAAGCCTTCAAACTATGGGAAATGAGAGATAGTTCTCCCTTCCTCCCCCAGTTCAGTGCTTGGCCAAGCATAGAGGCTTGTTTACTTTCCAGGCATAAGCACATACAAGGTGAGATGAGGTACTTTTGGCTGATATCTGATATAGAATTTTCTACTTTCCTATGACGAATGTGGTGGGGGATCTGCTAAAGGTGGGATACTGAATAATCAATGACCCAGTGGCAAGGATTTTAATACAACTCTCTTGTTCCTACTCTGATTAGGAACATTGTTGTAGCTTAGTTGAGAATGGCAAGGGGGGATGGGAATAAAAATATGTATCCAAAAAAAAATCACTTTTTAAAGTTTTGGAGGGGGTGGGCTGCAGTCAGAAAACCATTCCTGGAGTAAAGGTCACAACTGAATGGTTGTGCATACTTTTTATCTTACCTTTTATTAGGATTTATGTTTTTAAGTGGATTTAGGTTAGCTATATGTTGAGGTAAACATCCAGCCAAACCTTTTTTCTAGTTTTGGATAGAGTGGTTAGAATTTCTGTCATGTTCTTACTAATCTCTGTGCTGGAAAGATTTCCCCTCACACAACAAAAAGTGAGAGTAAATCTTTCCAAAGCGAGGGGAGACCTTACCTTTGATTATTGACAATGGAATGGGAATCCCAACTGGGAGGTTTCCCCACTACTCCAGGTGCAGAGATAACTAAAACCTTAATTTTCTTTAAGACAACATTACAAGCTGGGCAAAGGCTCCATATCATCCCTGTTCTACCAGAAACTAGAAAAAATGCTTTTCTGGGCATGTGTAATAGCGTCATTCATGTTTAGAATCTAGTTGGCATTTTAAAACACTAAAGAATAATAGGAAGACCAGAGGAGAAATTAGTGCTACTGACAGCTAATCTGTTAACCAGTGTTACAAAGTTATACTTCAGTAGATATCCTCATAATACCACTGTATGTGTTGCTACAAGCTTGGGACAACTTAGAACAAAAGAAAAAAAAAATCTTAAAACAAAATACTTTACCATATAATCATAATGTGCATGTCAATCCAGTATGGATGTATATCCTGTGCATCATAGAGTTACATAGTTAGTGAGGATGAAAAAAAGACACAAGTCCATCCAGTTCAACCAATAATAATAATAATAAAAAAAAGATACAATCCCATATACAACCCTTCACACACAGTTGATCCAGAGGAAGGCAAATAACCCCAGCAAAGCGTGATCCAATTTGCTCCAGCATGGGAAAAAATCCTTCCTGATCCCCCCAGAGGCAATCGGATTTTCCCTGGATCAACTTTACCTATAAATGTTAGTACCAAGTTATATTATATACATTAAGGAAAGAATCCAATGCCCTTTTTAAAGCAATGTAATACTGCACAAGTGCGCAAAGGGAAAAAGGACCTGCAAGCTGATCTTCCAAAAGCCATATAAATGATCCAAATGAAACATTCAGGTATAAAGGTTTGCTTCCATTTGATAAAGGTCCACAAATGACCATAGTTCATTCCACACTCCAAAATATGGGAACATGACGTTCCAAGTTAGGATTCTCTCTACTACGGGTGCCTTACTGTACTGTGCTGAATAAACCTTCTGAGTCATACCCTTACTGGGCATCGGTTTCTAAACCATTGTGACATATCGCTAACGCCAACTATGACTTGTGAAGGCTTTATTTAAGATAAAGCATCAGTACTGCGTGCCAAAAGAGCTTTTAGAACTGAGAAAAGTCCAAAAGTATTTGTTATGGCTTCATAATAAGCAACCCCTTTATAAAGTTGTGAGACTTACAGTAGCAGGTCTTGGATATTTTGTTTTTAAGCTTCACAAAACACCTTGCATCTAGTTCACTTAAGTAAACTGTGACATGTTTCTTGGCGCCAGAACCTGTCTTGGGTAACAACACTACTTAGAATATATGGGCCAAAACACTGCTCTTATTACAATGGCTTGCAACTGTGTACTGGAAAAAGACGGACAGGCCTTTTTTCTTGTGCCAGTGCTGTTCAGCTAATGTAATCACAGTTTGGGCACAGGAAGCTATAGTCATTTTTTAGAAATGCTATTCTGCCAGTGCATATATAGGCCTCGGCAATTGTCTGGATCCTTTTTAGGCAGACTTATAAAATAGTGTTTGATCTGTGAATTTTTCTTTTTTGAAAAGCTCAGCGGTGCAAGAGGGGATAGTTGGAATAATCCCTTTCCTGTTGTTTTACTCAATAATGTAAGAAACTACAAATTCTGAACCATTGCTGGCTATAGACTTCAGCTTCAACAATGATTTAAGAGAATAGATGACAATGATTAATAGTGAGAAAATAGATTTTGGTGAAAAGGTCAGTGAAATCCGGCAGAGCCTATTTTGTTGTAGACTGGAAATTGTTCACATTAATGGTAACTGTGTAAGTGAACAGATACTCTTTCTATACAGAGGTAATATCTACTAGCCATGTGATGAAAAAGAAACCACACAGAGGTATTACTAAATCATGCCCTCATTTTTTATAGTCACCCAGTCTCCACCAAACATTTTAAAGCGGTTGTCTACTCAAATTTAAAAAAAATAAATAAATAAAAACCTGCAAGATAATAGCATAATGAGCTAGTATGCAACGCATACTAGCTCATTATGAAATACTCACCTTGAACGAAGACCCGACCGAGCCGCTTGGTCCCCTCAGTGGCAGCAGACATCTTCACCCGGATCTTGCTTCCGGGTATGCGGCTCCGGCGCTGTGACTGGCCGGAGCCGCGAGACGTCACTCCCGCGCATGCGCGCGGGGCTCGTTTTCCCCGGCAGGGTCCGGAACAAATGCCGGCTTTTGCCGAGACATATACGGCGCATGCGCCGGAACATACACGGCGCATGCGCCGTAACGATTTATTACATTAGAAAGGGAATATCTTCTAAACCATACAGGTTTAGAAGATATTCATTTTACCTACAGGTAAGCCTTATTCTAGGCTTACCTGTAGGTAAAAGTAAACAAAAAGGGTAGACAACCGCTTTAACAGAGTAAACCTGGCCATACATGGCTCAGTTTTTCTCATTCCATCAGTGGGCAGAACAAAAAAAAATGGAACTAATTTCTCTGTCTACACATTCAATGTGGGTGCAGAAATCTTCCCTGCTGTGTCATTGTATTCTGACTGCGGGACTGCACTGCCAACAGAATACACTGAGCAGTGCTGCAGCCAATAAGCGTCGCAACATTTCCAACAAGCCCATTCATGAGAAGTTGATCGTTAGATTAACTTTTTATGAACGGGAATGGCCATAGAACTGGCCGAATTTCGATCCATCTATGGCCAGCTTAATTCCAGGCAAGAAGTGAGATCAATCACAATGCAATCCATGAAAAGCAGCCCATAGATGACTTGATTTTCTTTCTTTCCACCCTGGGTGGAGGGGGGTATCACGGGAAACTTTCCCAGCCAACAAAGTACAATGATTACTGCTAGCAGCAGTGATCGCATGCAAAAAATCTGACAGACTGGTTGTACCATCCATCGATCAACTTGAGTACAATCAGCCTGCCAATACATGGATTAAATCTCAGCCAGTCCCTGCTGAACCAGCTGAATTTTTATGTATGGCCAACAAAACTTTGAAATGCTTTTAAAAATGATTAAACATACCCTAAATATAAAAGCCACTGTTTAATCCATTATAAAAAGCTCACTGCAGGCATATTACACATAATTAGTATGTGAGCCTATCTTGATTTTTAGCCTTCTGTTGTCTCCTTTATGGCCATACTTGGACTGCTAGAGGGAGGGGTGCCTGCATGCTAAACAATGCACAATGGTGTCCAAAACTTTCTAAAAAGAGAGAGCAGAAGAATGATCTCATCAGTGTGCTGCTAATCTTTTATTTACCAATCACAGGCTTGGGATGGGTCATAAGGCCTCATGCACACAGGGTGTTTTTGGACGTTTTTACAGCTGCTTTTTTTGGCTTCAGATGTTTTTTTTCTACAGTCAATAAACTCCTCATCATGTTATCCTATGTGTTCATGCACACATAGGCTGTCATCAACTGTTTTTGGCTGGGGCGTTTTTGAGCTGTAAAAAAACCCCAAGACTAGTGAGTTCTGAGAGACGTTTTTCAGCTGTAAAAATGATCAAACGTCGAAAAACGCATCTCACCAAGGTTTTTGGACGTTTTTTGCTCCATAAAAAAAAAAAAAAATGCTCAAGAACGCTGACGCTCAGAAAAGCTAGTGCAAAAACGCTCAAAAAAGCTAGTGCAAAAACACTCAAAAAAGCTAGAAAACGCTCAAAGACTTTACTAATGTTTTTAGAACATTTTTTTAAACGGCCTGTGTGCATGAGGCCTAAAGCAGACTAATTTGCCCCCGCCCCCCCCCCCCCCCGCAGTGTTTTCTTCAGAAAGTTTTCAGTGTAGGACCTGGATAAGCAGTAATGGCTGAAGAATTTGTCAGAAGGAAGCACTGGAGCACATACCAGCAAACTGCCCAATTTCAGTGTATAACAAATTGGCTTTACCTCATCTTCTCCCTAATGCCCGGTACACACGATGAGATTATCAGACGAATGATCGTCCATTTTTTTTTTTTTTGCATGCTAATCTCAGATCGAAATGGAAGGATTTACTTTAGTCACGAAAATTCTTGTACGACAGAATAAAAAAATCGGAAGTGATGTGATGTGTTGTAGTGTATTTGTATTGCATTTTCAAATGAAAACTGTACTGCTTAAACAAAAATCGTACAATCGAGCATCGTATGAATTTTTTTTTTCCTGCATGTACGATCGGATAATATCGGATGAACTGTCATGATCGGCTCTCGAAAGCTCTGTACTAACGATCCGATTATACTGCGATCGCTTCAAAATTGTATTTTCTGTACGATTTTCTAAACACGTGTGTGGGGGTTTAGCCATATGCTTACAAAGCATTACACCTTCCCATGGGCTTAGTCATAGTCGTTAGAGGGGCATGGCTTAGGGAGGGAAAGAGATGAAGCCGATCTCTTACACACCGAGACAGGGGGTTTTGTCGGTGTGCACTCAGGTTCTTTCCTGTGATATCTTAACAGGGCGGTTATTGGAGTCATTAGGTACAAAGTATTGGTGCTTAGTGTGGGGCTTTTGCTTGTATGGGTCACAGTGACTGAAGATGATTACAAATTTTTTGGCAGGTAAGACAGTTCCCATATATACATTTTCAATGTGTATTTAGCTTCTTGCCTGCAGCTAAGCTTTAAATCTGAGTTCTCCGTAAGCCCCTGCAGCTAAAATCAAAAGAGCACCTCTCTGGGTCAGCTAGAGTGTAGATCCTGAAAAATGTGCTTTGCAACCTCAGCTAACCTCTCTACTTTGTGTATCACCAATCATATTTAATGTTCCAAAGCAGAAAGGAATCTCATTACTTCATCACCAGTAATGGTGAACTGGGGCACTACAGCAATGACTAGATAAAAACTGAGGAAAAAGAAATAGCATTTCAAGGCGTGCCACCGTCCTAAAATATTGAGAACAAGCAATTATGGGGAACCCCATAATTGCTTGTTCTCTAGATAAAAACTGAAATGCTGAACTCTATATATGGATCTCAACGTTTAATTTTTAGAATTAAATGAAGTGTACCATTAGAGAATATAAAATATATAAATGAACTGTTCTATTCTATTAAAACTACCTATATGTCTGTGAAGGTTCTCATTTATCCAGGTCCAGGTAGAGCTAATTCACATTCAACTGGACTGTAATATTAAAGGACATGTTACGACTAATCAAAGTTGATTTGAATGTGACTAACTACTACTAGCCTTTATTGATCCAAAAACTGGCATTCGATAACGTCTATAAAACCATTAGATTCAAGTCAAGCTTCGTCAAAGACCCATGCAATCATGCACTTCAGTGATGAGAAACTTATAAGTCCAATCTAAAGTTCAACAGAACTTCGATGTATACATACAGTATCTCACAAAAGTGAGTACACCCCTCACATTTTTGTAAATATTTTATTCTATCTTTTCATGTGACAACACTGAAGAAATGACACTTTGCTGCAACGTAAAGTATTGAGTGTACAGCTTGTATAACAGTGTAAATTTGCCGTCCCCTTAAAGTAACTCAACACACAGCCATTAATGTCTAAACTGCTGGGAACAAAAGTGAGTACACCCCTAAGTGAAAATGTCCAAATTAAGCCCAATTAGCCATCTTCCTCCCCGGTGCCATGTGACTCGTTAGTGTTACAAGGTCTCAGGTGTTAAAGGGGAGCAGGTGTGTTAAATTTGGTGTTATTGCTCTCATACTGGTCACTGGAAGTTCAACATGGCACCTCATGGCAAAGAACTCTCTGAGGATCTGAAAAAAAGAATTGTTGCTCTACATAAAGATGGCCTAGGCTATAAGAAGATTGCCAAGACCCTGAAACAGAGCTGCAGCACAGTGGCCATGACCATACAGCAGTTTAACAGGACAGGTTCCACTCAGAACAGGCTTCATCATGGTCGATCAAACAAGTTGAGTGCACGTGCTCAGCGTCATATCCAGAGGTTGACTTTGGGAAATAGATGTATGAGTGCTGCCAGCATTGCTGCAGGGGTTGAAGGGGTGGGGGGGTCAGCCTGTCAGTGCTCAGACCATACGCCACACACTGCATCAAATCGGTCTGCATGGCTGTTGTCCCAGAAGGAAGTCTCTACTAAAGAAGATGCACAAGAAAGCCTGCAAACAGTTTGCTGAAGACAAGCAGACTAAGGACATGGATTACTGGAACCTTGTCCTGTGGTCTGATGAGACCAAGTTAAACGTATTTGGTTCAAATGGTGTACAAAGACAAGTGTGTCTTGCCTACAGTCAAGCATGGTGGTGGGAGTGTCATGGTCCGGGGCTGCATGAGAGCTACAGTACATTGAGGGAACCATGAATGCCAACATGTACTGTGACATACTGAAGCAGAGCACGATCCCCTTCCTTGGGAGACTGGGACACAGGGCAGTATTCCAACAGGATAACAACCCAAAACACACCTCCAAGACAGCCATTGACTTGCTAAAGAAGCTGAGGGTAAAGGTGATAGGCTGGCCAAGCATGTCTCCAGACCTAAACCTTAACCTAAACCTTATTGAGCATCTGTGGGGCATCCTCAAATGGAAGGTGGAGGAGCGCAAGGTCTCTAACATCTACCAGCTCCGTGATGTCGTCATGGAGGAGTGGAAGAGGACTCCAGTGGCAACCTGTGAAGATCTGGTGAACTCCATGCACAAGAGGGTTAAGGCAGTGCTGGAAAATAATGGTGGCAACACAAAATGTTGACACTTTTGGCCCAATTTGGACATTTTCACTTAGGGGTGTACTGCCAGCGGTTTAGACATTAATGGCTGTGTGATGTGTTATTTTGAAGGGGCAGCAAATTTACACTGTTATACAAGCTGTACACTCACTACTTTACAGTGTAGCAAAGTGTCATTTCTTCAGTGTTGTCACATGAAAAAGATATACTAACATATTTACAAAAATGTGAGGAGTGTACTCACTTTTGTGAGATACTGTATGTTTGCTCTATTGTTCTCAAACATAACTACTATGTATGTAAGGTAATGTATCCAGAAGGATTTTTTTATAGTTCACCAAAAACTTTATTGGGATAATCTTTGAAGACATGTGATACATACCTTCTCTGTGGAATGGTTTTACAATAGCTTTACACAAAGCAGCCCTGATCCTCTTCTTTTTGCCCCCCACAGCGGTCCTGGCTCCTCCCCCCTACTGAGTGCCCCCAGTAGCAAGCCTCTTGCTATGGGGGCACTCGAGCAGGCTTACTCCCAAGCTGTGCTCCAGTGAATGGTCATTGTCTATTTACACACACAGAGCGTAGCTTGGCCCCACCCCGCGCTCTTCTCCTTGGCTGGTTGTGATTGACAGAAGCAGGAGCCTATGGCTGTCACTGCTGTGTGAGCCAATGAGGAGAGAGAGCCCTGGGAGAGCCGCTGCTCTCATGCACATCACTGGATCGAGATGGGGCGCAGGTAAGTATAGGGGGAGGGGGGCTGGTGGGAGCTGCACCCAGAAGGTTTTTTTTAACTTAATGCATAGAATGCATTAAGGTAAAATGCCTTCTGCCTTTACAACCACTTTAATGTTGCCAGAAATTCAGAGCAGTCTTGTTTCCTCTCCATATCTCCCATTCCATAGCCCTCCTAGTTTTTATTTTGGACTGCAGAATAATTAGCATTTCTGTTGTAGAGATCTGAGAGAAGGGGATTGAATAGTTAAGCAAAAGATGCTGGGCATGGCTGACACCAATCTGTCCACAAAAATAATGTGTGTTGTCAGCCCACATGGACTTAGGAGCTGAGTGCATTTCTGGCAGATCAAAATATATTTTTCTGTACTTGCAGTGTCTTTAAAGGAATACAACACAGGACATGTATATGTATTTTAGTGATGTGTTACATATGTTTTTGGGTTTTTGTTAATCCTGACATATGCTTTAATGACATAAAAAGGAAGAAATCTAAATATTAATATATTATTTTATACAACATATTGTTTTCCTCTATAACTTACCCTTTTAAAGATAATGATGAATCAGGCAAGTATAAAAGAATTTCCCTACATGATCTGTTGCACCAATTGCATGTGACCATGCCCCAATGTTCCCTAGTCTACATGTGTTACTCATTTCCACTCCTACCCATGAACAGATGTTTTGGAGAACACCTAGATGACGGTAAATGGCACATATCTCTTCACATTTCCAGAAGTGCACTGAGTGATTGGGACATAAAAGAATATGCGTCTTGTTTGCAAACTACTGCTGAGCGATGTGTCCTCTCTGGAGGCTGCCAGCTATTTTACACACATTACTGGAAGCGAATCTCCAGACAGGATACATGCAGCATCGTCCCTTCTGAAAGCTGATTCATCCTGTCGTCTCACAGTCTTTGCGGAGCGACCACTGATTCCAACAGTGTGTTTGCTTCTCTGGCCACAATAAATGCATTTTGCTCATCATTTTACCTATCTAGCAATGCTTTTACAGTATTACGTCTACTTCTTTTAGCTTCTATTTAAAACGTGTATAGTATGGTTTGAGAAACAGCAACACTGTTCAGAGCTGATGTATTCATAGCTGTTTTATTTTGGGTAGATGCTATTGTGTGGCCTAAAGCCCCGTACACACGGGTGCGACGGTCGTACGTCCGGACGTCCAAAATGGTATGTTGGCTGTTGTGTCTCGCGTACTGACATGCACTAAGCGATCGTACAACCAAGCCTAATGTAGTGATGTGTTACGAGCGTATAACAAGGAAGTTCAAATGCATGTGATTTGTGAATTAGGAACATAGGTTTCCCAGAACGGACACTTCCGGACGTTCCTGACTTCTGAGCATGCGTGTTTTGCACATACAACTTTGTTGGACCAACTTCTCTGTACACACAGTACAATGGTTGTACAACCAAAGTTTTCTAGTCTGCCCATCCAACTTCAGTTGTACAATCGCCCGTACGGTCGGATGATCGTACAACAAGCTGGTTGTACGACCGTTGTACCGTGTGTATGGGGCTTAACCTTCTGAATACTTCTAATTTTTGGGGAACCAACTGAGAGATCCCTGGTCCCCAGGCCCTGGATCTGTTCACTTGACAGTCTCAACAGTTTGGTTTCAACAGTTTTGGTCACTGATCCAGAATAACCATGCTGCATGCAAATTCCTGACACTCAACAATAGCAGCCTATATGTTTTGAGCACCATGGATTCCTTTAAAGGAAAAGAAGAATTTGACTACACATTCTACATCAAGAAGAATGACAAATGAAATATACTGTACCTTTTGTCTGAACTGGCAATAAAAAGTAGGCTTAAAAAGGACACAACCTATTGGAAATTCCTCCATTCAAATCTATTTTCAATGGATGGGGGAATCAAGTGGTTTCTTGGTCACTTGGGGTGTTGAGTACAACATTGGGGGTACAGTGTTGGCCAGCACTACAGAAGAAAAAGATTTGGGGGTGCTTATTTCAGATGATTGCAAAATGAGCAAACAGTGTGACCAGGCAGTGGGGAAAGAGAACAGAATTCTAGGATGCATCACTAGAGAGATCACCAGGAGGAAGGAGGTCCTGATTCCCCTATATAGATATTTAGTGAAACCTCACTTAGAATACTGTGTCCAGTTCTGGAGCTCTCACTTACAAAAAGATATTGATAAGATAGAACAAATCCAGAGACAGGGAACACAATTGGTGAAAGGTTTGCAGGATTAAGCCTGGGTTGATACCCGTATTGCTGTGCCAATCACATACGATGTCTGTGCAATGCGAGTTTAGCCATATAGTTTGTATGGCTGAACTCACATTGGATTCGCATTAAAAAGGTGCAGGGACTTTTTTTTTGCCCGCACTGGAATTGGATCACATGGGTGTTCACACCCATGCGATCCGATTCCTGTCCAAATCCACAGATTGCACTTCGACCTGTTAACCGATCTGGGGGTGTCATTAACTTTGTATTAACAGTCTAAGCAGTTCGCAGAGGGCAGTGTGAACTGCCTGCGGTGTAGATGTAATGCGGGAACCTGCACTGAAATTGCGCTGGTTCCCCCATCGCAAGAGTATGAACCCAGGCTAAAACATATTGAGAGTGACTTCAGGAACTTAATATGTACAGTCTGGAGGAAAGAAGGCAGAGGGGAGGCATGATTGAAACAAAAAATGGGCAGACTCAACAGACTACTTGGTCTTTCTCTGCAGTCACTTTTCCATGTTTCTATGAAGCTGTTATAGATGCAAAGGGTGGGCCAACTCAATATTGAACCTTACGGACTAAGAATGGGATGCCATTAGGATATATATATATATATATACACACACAAGGGTTGGACAAAATGTGGAAAAATGTATAGTAAAAGAACAGGATCGTTCACTAATAAGGTGTTGGACCACCATTGGCATCCAAGACGACCTGAAATTTTCCTGGGAATTGACAAATATAAGTCTTGGTTAGTGGATAATGGAATCTAGTACCATTCTGCATGCAAAAATCTGGGTCACAATCCTGTGCAATGTCCTTTTGTCTCTTTTGGTCAGTTGAGCAGCCTGCGCTCTAATTCATCCCAAAGGTGTTCTATCGATTTGAGGTCAGGCCAGTCAAGTTCCTCCACCCCAAACTTGCTCATCCATGTCTTTATGGACCTTGCTTTGTGCACTGACCCAAATCATTTGGTGGAGGGGGGATTATGGTGTGGGGTTGTTTTTCAGGGGTGGGGCTTGGTCCCTTAGTTCAAGTGAAGGGAACTCTTAAGGCATCAGCATACTAAGACATTTTGGACAATTTCATGCCCCCAACTTTGTGGGAACAGTATGGGGATGGCCCCTTTCTGTTCTAAGATGACTGCGCACCAGTGAACAAAGCAAGGTCCATAAAGACATGGATGAGCGAGTTTGGGGTGGAGGAACTTGACTGTCCTGCACAGAGTCCTAACCTCAACCCAAACTAAGACTGGGATGCCATTAAAGTTCATGTACGTGTAAAGGCAGGCGTCCCAATACTTTTGACAATATAATGTATATTTTATAGTATATATACCTACATATACATTTTTTTTTTACACACTAGAATTATAATGACTTCTGGAGTTACGTTAGTCAGCCACCTCAGAGATGTTCAAATCTACAGAAAGAGATACACTTGACCTGCATTCACTTCACGTGTAATGGCTTGTTGGGTAGAGAGGTATCTGAACCAGTAACATGAGCAGAGATGATTGGTAACTTGGGAGAGAGTGACTACCCTAGTGCTTCTACTAAGCGATTTTTATCACCTAGGCCTGGCTTTAAGTGAGCTGGGATAGCTGCCAATTCTTCTATTTCATACTAAGTGCTTTCATAGCACTTTAGGCACTGGGTTTTCTTTGTATGAACAGCAATGTAATTTCTTTTTAACATGTGTAATGCAACTAATCAAATATATGCATTAAGAATAGAAAGTGTGGATGTGTGGAAACGATGGTGGGGATGGATAACCACTTCAAAGCTGTTTAGAGCTTTAAGTCCTTGAATGGCTATCAAAATGTCATTGGCAATATTCTATAATGTAAAGGGACATACTGGGGTTGATTTACTAAAAGCAGATAGACTGTGCACTTTGCAAAGTGCAGTTGCTCCAGAGCTTAGTAAATGAGCAGAAGCTCTGCTGAATTCTATCATCCAATCATGTGCAAGGAAAAATGCTGTTTATTTTATTTTCCTTGCTCACAATTGGGTATTCTTTCCAAAGGAAGGCTTTACCTCATTTACTAAGCTCTGGAGCAACTGCATTTGTAGAGTGCAACTGCACTTTGAAAGTGTACAGTCTATTTGCCTCAATCCCACTGTATGTTGCTTATTTTTAGGGTAAAGCAGGATACTAATTCCTATACATATAAAATACTCTGACATCACATCTGGGGGTATTTTAACCACCAGAAAAGCCTACTTGATCACCTGGGGGCCTAGAGCTATTGGGGAAATACACAGGATCACCTTTGATTCCTGTCATTGAGTAAACTTCCACCGCCTCCTAAATTTTTGTTGCTTTTGGATTTCCTGTCTAAGCTTAAACATTCAGTATGCTATGAACAAAAATAGCACGAGAGAATATAAATCACGTTACGTTTAACTATTTACCAGTATACTTATGCCGAAAATAATTATTTTTTAGAGTATAAAGCAGTAACGGTAATTAAGATAGATACAACTACATCTTCTATAGCGGTCAGCCAATCAGAAGGTACAAGCATTAAACATTCATTAGAAATGAACTAAATGGGAAGCAGACCTGATGGAACCAACCTTGAAGAATCCATTTATTCTAAAAAAAAAAAAAAAAAGAAAATCTACATCCACAAAGAGCTTCTGCCATCTACTAACCTGGGGTGATTGAAGAGAGATATTTGATGCTTGTGCAGAAGCTGGAACATTTTATTATTTATAGCCTGCCTGCTATAAATATAGAGATGTTGATACCAGTAAACAGACAAACTGTTAAAACACACACTCATATTAAAAATAAAAAAGGAGTCTATGTACAAAATCGATACTAGCAATCTATTATGAAAATGCTTACATGTATTATTCTTTAGGGGGGCGCGCATAGTGGCTTATGTATGGAACTGTAGAGTAGAACTACCTGGAATTTCTCTGCACAGGGCCATCTCTGGCATACTGAAATTTCATACATTCAAGCCTCTCTTTGTCATTTAATATTAAATCCCTTGGCTGCCATGGTGGATCTACCCTTTCCAGGTGTAGGAACTTCCCTTCCTACACCTCGGCTGGAGCCAGAGGCATAACTAGAACCTTCAGGGCCCCGGTGCAAGAGATTATGAAGGGCCCCCTGACCCCTGGCCAGGGCCCTTCCCTCTTCCCACTGATCCTGGGGCCCTTTACTCCTGTTGCGGGTCCCGTTATTACGGCCCCACCGAATAAACGAACAGTTGTGTACCAAGCCTCTCATTCATTCAGAAAAGGAAGTATAGCAAAAACAGGTTACTATGCTTCAGTTATGAATGAACCAATTAGTACCAATCACTGACTCTGTCCATTCAGCGGGAAGTATTAGAGAACGTGGCCCCGGGACTTCCAAGATCAATACGGAGACCGAGGTCGGCTCCACATCCTTCCCTTCAAGGATGTGGACCTTTCCCATCTAGGTGGTACCGTCGGTTCCCTAAATTATAATTTACT
>BLSH010296354.1:292661-312012 GCA_018402905.1 Glandirana rugosa
CAGGGAAGCACACAGGGACCCTGGGAACAGCAAAGGATAAGTAAACTGGACAGGAGGGGCGGCAGGGGCAGCATATAGGGGGACCAATCTTCTCCATTAGGAGGAAAATGGAGGAGATTGGTTCCTCTAAATGCAGCCCCCCGCCATCCCTCCTATCCAGGTGTACAAGGGAGGCACACGGGCCCCCTGGAGCATGGGGTCTGGTTGCAATTGCAACCCCTGTAGTTACGCCCCTGGCTGGAGCACAACATTGCACTTATACCAAATTCATATTGGGAAACTACAGATCCCGTTGTTAGACCAAAAAATAGATTTTATAGTATAATACTATATTTACATATAAAATTCCTGTGTCCGGGGAGTCGCTAATACAAGTGAATGGCTATATGTGGCTTCTGCATCAGACTTTACCTGCACATGTGTGTTTGGCATATTTCCCTAGACATGCCGCTTTCACGTTCGGGGAAATATGCTGCGTATATGTGGCTCTCCATGCGTGAAAAACTGACAAGGATTTTATGTTTGAGGGCATAAACAACCGTGTGCATGATGCCTAATATGTAAATACCTAAATTCTTACTTCTAATCCACAGCTTGGCCACAGGTTTACATTAAAATATAGATTTACATTAGGAGCTTCCAAAATCCAGTATATTTAAATTACAAAATAAGCAAAATTAATTTAGTACCGGTCATATATATATTTAACCACTTCAATGCTGGACACTTTCCCCCCTTCCTGCCCAAACCAATTTTCAGCGCTGTTGCATTTTGAATGACAATTACATGGTCATGCAACACTGTATCCAAACTACATTTTTATCTTATTTTCCCACAAATAGAGCTTTCCTTTGGTGGTATTTGATCACCACTGGGGTTTTTATTTTTTGCGCTACAAATAAAAAAATACAGAAAATTTTGAAAAAAATATAAAAGTTTTCTTTGTCTTTGTTACAAAACTTAGTAAATAAGTAAGTTTTCTCCTTCACTGATGGGCACTGATGAGGCAGTCAGTGGTGTGCGCAAACTATTGCATTAGGGGGTGCACCCCAAAGGTGTGTGTGTGTATATATACCGTATATATATATATATATATATACACTTCTAAATGAAAACAAACATTTTAAAAGGTAATAAGACGTGGACGGTGTCAGTAGGGCTGCAGTGTTAGTAGTTTTTTATTTTTATTATTTTTTTTTACAATATTTGTATTGATTATACTTTTAGGGGCCCCCATTGGGGACTTTGGTGTAGTATCAGGGGTCTAAACAGACCCCTGAGGTCTCACTTTTGTGACAGAGAAAGGGCAGATGACAGAGATTTCCCAGCCCCTTTCTCTGCAGCCTCGGCTGCACTGGCCAGTGAATGAATGGGAAATGCTCTGTACTGAGTGGCTTCCTGTTTATTCACAAACTGAAGCCTAGTAAGCACAGTTTACTAGGCTTCCATCATGAATGAACACAGTGAGTGATCTGTACCAATCACTCACATGCTTATTCAGAAAAAAAAAAATGACACCAGCCCGGTCAGCAGGGGGAATCTACACCATACAGGGGTGATTAGGGTGTGCCTGGCACACCCCCTGTGCACGCCTATGGAGGCAGTGCTGATTGGCCCTGATGAGGCGGCACTGATGAGGTGGCACTGATGATGAGGCACTTATATGCAGCACTGATGGGCACTGATAAGCAGCATTGACGGGAAGTGATAGGTGGCACTGATATGCAGCACTGATGGGCACTCATAGGCGGCACTGATGGGCACTCATAGGTGGCACTGATGGGCACTCATAGGTGGCATTGATTGGTGGCACTGGTGGACACTGATGGGCACTGGTGGGCAGCACTGCTCAGGAGGCACTGGCAGGCATCACTGATGGGCACTGAGTGCCATCCTTATTGGGCACTGATTGGCATACCTGGTGGTCCTGGGTGGGCATCCCTATTGGTCCTGGGTGGGCATCACTGGTGGTCCTGGGTGGGCATCCTCAGGGGGGGGGGGGCTGCACTGATAATCAGCACAGACCCCCCCCCGTCAGGAGAGCCGCTGATCGCCTCTCCTTTACTTGCGTCTGGCAGTGTGAGTGGAAGAAAAGCTGATAAACGGCTCTTCCTATTTACATTGTGATCAGCTGTGATTAGACACAGCTGATCACATGGTAAAGAGCCTCTGTCTGAGGCTCTTTACCAAGATAGGAGATGCGGTGTGTCAGACTAATGCCTCGTACACACGGGACGACGGTCATATACAACAGGTCGTGCGAACGACCGTTGCATGCAAAATCAATCATTAGTACGTGCGATTAGAACTGCCGACCTACGACGGTCGTACAACAGGGGTTGGATGAGCAAACTAGAAAACTTTGGTAGTATGACAAGTGCTCATACGACCGTTGTATCGTGTGTACAGAGAAGTTGGTCCAACAAGTTGTATTGTGCAAAACACGCATGCTCAGAAGTCAGGAACGGCCGGACATAAATTACATGCACCTGAACTTTCTCTTTATACGCTCATAACACGTCACTATGTTCAGCTTGGTCGTACGATCGTGTAGTGCATGTCAGTATTCTAGATACAACAGCCAACATACGATTTGGTCCGTTCGGTCGTACGACCGTCGAACCGTGTATACGAGGCTTAACACACCAGCGATCTCCATGTCATATGACGCCCAGTTAGGATATCTGAACCAGTTCCCGGCCGTCATTCTGCTACAGGCCAGGCGGGAAGTGGTTAAAATTTGTCAGAGTTGAAGATATTTGGCTTAGGAACAGCATAAAATGAGGGCTGCCATTTACATAGCAAATAAAAGGCCAGGCCATTTGATTTCACCTTCAATAGCAATCCGTTCTACCTAAAACACGGTAAGGCTTGGTTCACACCTATGCAGGTTGCAGTTTGCATATTCCAGGTAAATGTTGCGTTTTTCAATACACATTTTTGATCCATTGAAGGCTATGGAACCGAAGACCAGAAAAAAAGTCCCTGGCCCTTTCCATAAAATGCACAGGTAAATGGAATGTAGTGTGTTTCTGCAAAACTGAAAATGCACTAAAACATGCATAGGTGTAAACCAGGCCTAAAGAGCCATTGCAGAGGTGCAGCTTTGCAAGATCTCTAGGTATTTTAGCAAGGTAGGGCTAAAGTCCCTCTTGAGTTCATCTATGGCCAGGATTAATTTTCATGTGCCCTGGTGTTTGCTGGTTTGATTTTCTCTGCCTTCTGCCCACTAAATTTTACATACTGATTGCTCTGCCTTGGTCCACTATCTGGCTTATATCTCCTTCTTTTGCTGAAGTTACAGTTTCTCATTAAAGATGTCAGGTTGGCCAACTAAAATTCGACAATGCAGCTATATTTAGTGACATTTGCAGGTAGTAACATTTCCTAAAGAGGTTTCCCATGTTCAAGCAGAAAGTGTTAAAGCCATGCACATATCCTCCACCCACCAACCAATATACTGGTACTGCTAAAAGCCTCCAGGTTTTTTTCATTTCAGGGCATCTGAGAAAAGCTGCAGCTGTGTACATATGCATAGTGTAGCCTGTACTAAATTATGAATTTCCTAGTCTGGGATGTGCCTTGCTATAGAAAGCCAAGCAGCTTATCAAGTGTTGGCAGCCTCAGAGCTACTCGGCAATGCTGCGAGTTTGTAAAGCGATTTTCAGTTTCTGCTTAAAAGTGAAAAAAAACCTCTTTAACAGATTTATCCTCCTTCCTTCCCTGATTACAATTACTACTTCTGAAATTAAAAATCAAACACCATCAATGTCATTGTAGATAATGCTCCTGGGTACGTAAAGTAGATATTTAGTCAGTTTGCTGACTCCTAGTTTAGGATATAAGATAAAAGGGAAAGAGAAAAACAGTGTAATGCATTGTAACAATGCATCGCACCACCTCTCACTACCACCACACAGCATACACCAACACACACAGCATACACCAACACACACAGCATACGCCAACACACACAGCATACACCAACACACACAGCATGCAGGCTGGTATGAACGAGCCATCAGACAGTTTTCCTTGGAAGAAGAGAATCCACTGGAATCACCTCGCCCCCAGGCAGCCCAGCTCCAGAGGAACCGACAAGCACTGCACCAGGACCTAGGAAGAAGCTGCCCAGACCACGTACTTGGGGAGGGACTAATTAATGGGCACTGGTGTGGCTGCACTGATGGGCACTAATTAAGCTCTGCATTGATTGGCACAGGTAAGGCTGCATTTAATTGGTGGGCACAGGTGAGGCTACAGTAGTGGGCACAGGTGAGGCTGCAATGGTGGGCACAGGTGAGGCTACAATGGTGGGTACAGGTGAGGCTGCAATGGTGGGCACAGGTGGGCACTGGTGAGGCTGCAATGGTGGGCACAGGTGAAGCTGCAATGGTGGGCACAGGTGAGGCTGCAATGGTGGGCACAGGTGAGGCTGCAATGGTGGGCACAGGTGAGGCTGAAATGGAGGGCACATGTGAGGCTGCAATGGTGGGCACAGGTGAGGCTGCACTAATGGGCACTGAGAAAGTTGTTGTTAATATTTATTTGTGTAACTTTATTCTGCATAAAACATTTAACTGTCATTTCATGAGAATTTATGAGTGCGTGTATAGGGGCAGGGGAACGGTAGGGGTTGGGTGAGGCAACTGGTGGTGAGTAACCCTTAAGGCCTGGCTAGTAGCTTAGGTCTTGAAATTTTGTGCCCTGACACGTGAATTGCAATGCGGTGCGGATTCTGTGCGATTCACATGCGGGTTATAGTGTGAACCCAGGCTAAAACATTGGGGAGGATGTACTAAAACCAGAGCACACAGAATCTAGGGCAGCTGTGCATAGTAACCAATCAGCTTCTAACTTAAGTTTGTTTGACCAGTTCCGGACCGCCCACCACATATATGCTGCGGCAGGGTGGCATGGCTGCGCAAAACCACACACAGGTACGTGGGTTTGTGCATGCGGCTTAGGGGCAGGGTTGCCACCTCATCCCTTTAAAACTGAACACATATTAATTACACAGGTGCTCTGGCAGATTAAGGTGGTAATTAAACTCACTTGGTGCCTTATCTGAATTAAATTAGCCTCAGAACCTGTGTAATTCATATGTGTTTGGGTTTAAAGGGATGAGGAGGCAACCCTACTTAGGGGGGGCGTGCATGTCACCAGAGCGCCGCTCCCACTAGGATTGGACACAGCGGGAGCCAATCAGTGGGTCCAGCGGCCGCGATGGGCGCTGCAACCCGCTGATTTTTCTCTGCAGAGACAGATAAGCCATCTGCCTGTGTAAACAAGGCAAAAGGCTGATCTGTCAGGGAGAAACAGAGAGATCTCATGTTTTAGCAAAGCTGAAACACAATCTCTCTTTTTCTCCAGTGTGACACTCCCCCCACAGTTAGACCCCTTTCACACTGAGACGCTTTACAGGCGCTATTTAGCTAAAAATAGCGCCTGTAAAGCGCCTCAAAAGTCACTCCCCATCCACCCCAATGTGAAAGCTTTCACACTGGTGTGGTGCGCTTGCGGGACGTTACAAAAAGTCCTGCAAGCAGCATCTTTGGGGCGGTGCGTTGAGCTCCTCCACCGCCCCTGCCCATTGAAAACAATGGGCAGTGCTTCTGAAGAGGCTGCACACTGCCTCGGAAGCGCAGAGAGTGGGCACTTTTAACCCCGTTTTAACCCCTTGTGGGGGGTTAAAAGCGTTCCTGCAGCCGTAGAGCCGCTCTAACAGCGGTAAATCCCCGCGGGGATTAACTGCTAACAATCCACCGCCCCAGTGTGAAGGGGGCCTTAGAAAGCACCTCCCTAGGACACATTTAACCCCTTGATCGCCCCGGGTGTTAACCCCTTCCCCGCCAGTGTCATTCATACAAGGATCAGTGCATTTTTTTTTTTAGCACTGATCACTGTATTGGTGTCACTGGTCTCCAAAAAGTGGCACTAAGTGTCAGATTTGTCCGCCACAATGTCGCAGTCCCGCTAAAAATTGCTGATTGCCGCCATTAATAGTAAAAACAATAAAATATATAACAAAGTCCCTAAATCTATCCCCTATTTTGTAGACGCTATAACTTTTGCGCAAATCAATCAATATATGCTTATTGGGATTTTATTTACCAAAACTATGTTGCAGAATACATATTGGCCTAAACTAATGAATAAATTCTATTTTTTACATTTTTTTATTGGGTATGTTTTATAGCAGAAAGTAAAAAATATATTTTTTTATTCAAAATTGTCGGTCTTTTTTTGTTTATAGCGCAAAAAATAAAAACCGCAGAGGTGATCAAATACCACCAAAGAAAGCTCTATTTGTGGGAAAAAAAGGACATACATTTTATATGGGTACAACGTCGCATGACTGCGCAATTGTCAGTTAATGCAATGCAGTGCCGTATTTCAAAAAATGGCCTGGACAGGAAGTGGGTAAAATCTTACGGAGCTGAAGTGGTTAATTAGGCTTTGACAATAAAGCCTGGAACCTGATTGTTACTATGCACAGCTGCACCAGATTCTGTGTGTTCCAGTTTTAGCAAATCCCCCGCCCACACTGTCACCACCTCTAGGCCTACAGACTTTGTACTGGGGGAGTGTATAGTGCATAGCTTGTTCTGCATATGAAAAAGACATCACGTCACCTCCATTAAAGTTTTTGTCGACTCTTGACAACCACTTTAACCTACAGGTAAGCCTATAATAAGGCTTACCTGTAGGTTCCCTGCATATCTCCCAAACCTGCACGGTTCAGGAGATATACAGTGTATCTGCATGTGCCAACGTCATCGGGCACATGCGCAGTGAAGAAACGGCCTCCATGCTGTTTCTTCACTGAGATTGTGCCGCGATCAGTGGCTCTCGTGCGCATGCGTGGGAATGACGTCACGCGGCTCCGGCCAATCACAGAGCTAAAATGGACGCGGCCTGGAGCGGGGACATCGCTGGCTTCCAATGCAGGCAAGTGTCACATAATAGGCTAATATGCGATGCATACTAACCCATTATGCTTTTACATTGCAAGGTAATAAAGAGGAAGTAAAACCCATCAGGGTTTACTTCCTCTTTAGGGCATTGTGGTTCTCCTATTGTATACCCAGCAAATAAATCTGAAGACAAAAACGCATAAGACGTACAGGAATTGGTGCTCCTAGGGCAGCCAGACTCTAAATATAACCCACCTGCTTAGCGGCTTAAATTATTCTTAATACAGGTCATGTATATGATGCTGAATATATTTCCTCTGCATATTCAGTCCATTTAATGCATGAAACACATCTTAAATGTTTCCTATTCTGGCACAAGGTTATAAGAAGGATGTGGATTAGAGGGAGAGAAAAAAAGTGAAATCTCCAGAGACAAAAATCGTATATACTCTGCTGCGCTGGTTTCCTCCCACAGACATACAAAAATAAAAAAATCAATGAACAGAGTGGCTCAGTTTGCATTATTAATGTCAGTATGGCACACAATATCTATAATTCCATTAGATGACCTCTAAGATGAGTATCAGAACAGATAGACATGTACAGGTATAGAATCTTTTCACTGCTACTAACATCAGAACTTTACGTAATAAGCAGCAAAGGTAACAGTGGATTCAAATCGAGGGGAAAATGAAATTCCCCTCCAAAAATTATGTTCACTACGTTAAAAAAAAAATGGCAGCAAACACAGCTGTGAGTCAGCCAGTCATGTATTATTCAGCTCTTCATAGACCTGAACTTCCTGCAGCTTCTTTGGTGCTGCATAATGGCTGAGCACGTCCCTGTGTTCAGGTTACTCTGCACCATATGTGAGGGGAAGTCCAAAGAAGCCATATGGTGTGCACTGGCCCTTTTCTACCATCATCTAACACTTTTATCATCTGTAGGCTGCGCAGTGACCTTTCAGGTAGCTTACTCACAGAGATCACTAGTATCCTCTGATAATGCATGCACATAGGTAATGTATTTTTAATGACACTTTTTAATATGTATTTTGCTCTAATGTTCAGGTCCAATTTATGTGCTATGTTTTGTCACAGAGTTCTAACAGTCACAAAAGTAAGTAGGGTTCTTTAGGAATTTAGCTTACTGTTATAGTTTAGATTGGAAATTAAGGTTATGGTTTAAGAAGTAAGGACTGATGGATCCAGTTTTAGGATTCAGGTAAAGAGTGTCATTTTCAGAGTTAGTTGTTAAAGTGTTACTAAACCCACAACAGTAAAATCAGTCTGTATATGCAGAATAGCATGCTTGCAATACTCACTGTGTAACTTAAGGGGTTAATCCTCTGTATTATCCATCTGTATGTGTAAAAAGGCTGTTTGATCTTGTATGGCCAGATACTTCCTTCTTACCCTGTCTACTATATTGGACTCTACTATACTATACTACTTGCAGGCAGTGTGGAAAGGTTGCTCACACTCTGTTCAATCTTTCTGTTTCACATGGACACAGACTGCAGTGCATTTCTAGAGGAAATGATTGTTTATTTGTGAACTGAGCATGTCATTGGCAAAGCACCAATCAGCTCTGGCCGGAGTGTGGGTGAAGGGTCACTGATGCAAATCATGTTGCATCATCAGAGAGTGAAATCTCCTCCTACATGAACACTGGGGAAGTCCTGGCTACTTGCAGTTTATCACCTGACTGCAATATACAGATGAAAAAAGGTATATTGCAGTAGTATTTTGATTTAAAAAGAAGATTTAGAAGCTGTGTGCACTGTGGGGGGCGGATGAATTATTCTTATTTTGCTGGGTTTAGTAACACTTTAATATTAAAGGTAAGTAAGGGCAATGATTAATGACCGCTACGAAAAAAAATGCAGAGTTAAAGAAGGAAATAAAAGAACAAACTTTAGGAGAACTACTGGCAGAAGTTGAGATATAAGGTAAGTATACTTTCATTTTTCACCTAAATTTTTTTTTTTTTTGTATGTTTAGTGCCTCGTTTTTGCATGGGGTAGGGGTATAAAGAATAAGCAGACCTTGATGTAAGGACTAGGCTTTGAGTTAAGTGTTAGGTTCATGTTAAGGATTATTGGTTGGTTACAGCTCTTGGAACTAGTTTTCACTCTTTTAGCCCAGGTTCACACTGAATGTGGGAATGAAATGATGTGAGTTCAGCTGAAGTCGCACCATTTCATTCCCGCATGTCAGTCCCGATTTCAGCTCCGATTTCACAGGCATCTGTGCGGGTTTCTGCACAGATGCCTATGGAAATCGCACCTGAAATCGCAAAAAGTAGTACAAGAACTGCTTTTTGAAATAGGTGCGGCGCCACAAGTGCAGCGTCGCACCGATTAGGATGGTTCCATTGCCGGCAATTGCCGCCGATTTGGCATATCAAATCGCATGCCAAATTGTGTCAATGTGAACCAGGGCTTAATAATGTTTTGTAATAGACACACTGAACCAGCCAAATGTAGCCACCTGGCTATACTAATAAATATGACATAATTGAATGTACACCGTGCTGCACATTATATATAAATATGGTATATTGTTAATGGACCTCATTGGGATAATCTGAAATAGTTAGACAAGGTGTTAACTATGGGTTTGTTTATGCAGCAAATGTGGTAAAATGTGCCAAATACATTATAAATATAAAAAAGAGCATTTAAGATTCAGTTTGAATACATGTTTCAAAAGGCTTAGGCTACCCAAACAGATGATTTAATTTTGTGTGATCCTGAATTGCCTGAATCACCCTTAGGCTTTTTCTGTTTCTAGGCAACTAATGGTAATTTTTTTCCCACAGGAGATCATATCACACACCTCCCCCCAATAAGGCCATAACATTTTGTCACCCTCTTACAGACTGAATCATCAGTTGATTATTTATTCCATATTATGGAAAATTAGTTTGGTAAGTGGGACACCATCATAAGTTTTGCAATGGCTCTGGTAGTTATATGACACTAGGAAATCTGTTGGGGTTACCTTGCCCTGCGTGACCAACATTGGATTCAGCTTGCTAGCAAATACACAAAGCAGAAATACGCATTTTGGGGGAGGTTTGCCTTTAAAAGAGAACATGTGCTTGGTCCAGGCAGACAAAAGCAACAGCTTCATTTTAATACCAGTCCCACCAGAAGTTTATACTTACTATTTCCTTGGCCCCCAACTGTTCTATATGGCAAAAAACAGGCACTTCTTGGTATGGAGAAGCATTTGCCTACAGTACAGCCCTTGTACTGGTGATTGACCCTTCGGGCCCCCAAAGCTCTCACATGAAGGTGGACGGAGAGTCAAGTATTGGCTAGGATGAGAAGAGTTTTCTCTCATCTTGTTTCAGGTACCCTCACAGAGAGATCGGAGTTCTTCACGCGGTGTGGAAATGCTCTCCAATAAGGCCTTATTGGCTTCAGATTACTAGTCCTATAAGCAAAAAAATTGGGATACCTAATATTTGTAACCCACTTTGGTCTAGTTTTGGATTAGTACTGCTTGGACCTGGAAGAAGAAGGAACACCCCGAAAACTTGTCCTAAAAATTTGGATGGCATGACATATAATTGTCAGTTTTTCTTTGCCACTGTTTAGAAAAGCAATAAAAATGTCTTTTAAAAGGTGCTAACTTGAAGCTTACACAGGTCAATGGATCTTCCCTCCCAGCGGCTGAGCACGATAGAGGAGGTATGAAGGAAAGGTATGTATAAGCTGCTGGCTAGACCAACATTACAGTTAACCACACATTTATCAACTTAATGCACTATGTGATCCCACAGACTGCTATGCTGATTGGTAAAATATATATATATATATACACATACAGGTATAGACACATTTTTATTAGCCCCTTTAAAGAGCTTATTACTGGAAAGCCCATCACAAATTCTGCATACTAATGTTTTATCAGTTTGCATACGATTGTAGGATAGTAGTGGTCCTTGCGCAGCAATTTACTAGACCAAACACCACATCATGGAAATACTTCCATCCTTTTCAGACATGTTTGCATAATAAATAAGCTCTATTAGAAGTACTATACTTTCGTAGTTAAGGGTGACATTGTTCAATGTCACTTAAGCCCCATTAACAATATAAAATATATAAATCAGTCAGCTTATTTTCTTCTTGCATCAGGAATCCCATCAGTGTTAAATATAAGGCACTGCTGCATTTTGCTAAGCAATCTGCAATCAATATACATTACTGCTGCCGGATAGTACAAAGATCATGGATTTTATCTCTCAGCGTTCTATGTAAAGTGAGAGCCATGCTTTTCGCTAGCTGCCATGTACTGGACAATTAAATTGAACTGGCACCAGGAGAACCCTTATTAGAACAAGAGTGGGCAGCCATCAGCTTCTGTAGAATTACAATCTCCAAGAGAACGTGCTCTTGTAAACTTGTTGGCCACACTGGCTGAATTCAATGGCAAAGGCAACATGCTATTGAGTGCCAAAACGATCTGTGCCATGATGCTCAAGTCTTTCTTTATATCATCAATTAAAATGCTAATGAACATACAAAGAAAAAATCTGAAAAGTAAACCTACCGTAAAGCTGAATCTAGTTTGAAATCCATAGATAATGCATTATTCTTATAATAAGACTTAAAGCGGAGTTCCGTCTGAAATATAATTTTTAAGATAAAAATACCCATAAAGTACTTATTCCTCGTGCACTGTAACAAAGTTATGCTGTAAACTATGCCCAGTTTTCTATTTGTGCAGCATCATTTTCTTACTTTGTGAAGTTCCTGCACAGCGCGGCCATCTCCAGTGTGGGCATCTGAAGCCGCAGGGTCTTTCTTCCTGGATTCCGTCCATGCTAGCTACCCAGCATGCACCTGTCGCGTATGTGCAGTGCACTGCAATCTTGGTCAGCTTGGCATGGAACAGCCATGCCAGGCTGACCAAGATTTTCTATAGACGGGAGAAGTTCCATGCCAAGCTGGCCAAGATTTTCCTTAGGCGCCAAAGCAAAACGGGAGCAGTGCCATGCCAAGTTGACCAAGATCTCCCAGGAGCCAATGCAAAACCGGAAATGGCGTACGGCGCCGTGGCCCCTTAAGGAGGAAGTGAAATTAGATATAGGCATAAATCAGGTAAGTGAACAGAAAAAAATAAATAAATTGCCAATTCATTTTAAGGATGCACATTAGTGCTGCATGGTGAGGAGTGAAAAATGTGGGTGGAACTCCGCTTTAACAAAAGCAAAGTATGCAAAGAATTAGTGTGGTCCTAAAGCCTCAATGCACACAGACGCACTGATTTTATGCTGGATCTTTTTGGCAACATAAAAAGTTGTCCATATTGCATCAACGTTCATATGGGCATACACCTGTTTATGTCCATATGACCTGAGATGCGTACATGCAGCTTATACAACATTCTGTTTCTCCCCTGCTAGCGAAAGTATTGAACAAGTCATTCACTAGGCAGCAGTGGGCCAAAATGTAAACAATGGTGTGTGATCAGCAGCGGTGGTACCCCTGATTACATGCTGTTGTTTACATCCGAGCATCTGCAACAGGGTCTATTCTTTAGCACAACCACATACCCGGTAAAATGCAGTACAGACACAGGAACGAACGTGAAGACAGATTTTTCTACTTTTAGTTCACACAGCTAAATGCTTCAGAACAAAACTGAGCAGTGTGCATGAGCCTATAGCACACAATATTACTGCATTCAGATATACATCAATTATAGACCCAAACGCAGCAAACTGTACTCCTATTTTTACCAGTAACACAGTTTTACATGTTTTTCCTGGTTTAGCCTTTTCGTGATTACTGAATTGCTATTGAAAAAGTATACAAACATACAGCTCTAAATTAAACCTTTTTTCTCACATGTTTGCATCTAGTCAATGTGATATCCTGTGCAGCATAATCCATAGAGTGGGAGAAATATATCAGGGTGCACAGCAGACAATAACATTGTCAAACAGAGGGAAATGAAGAATCGCTGGTGCTTCAAAAAGAAATGAAGTTAAAGAAACAAATTACTGTGACATCCATTACAATAATAAGTGATATTCTCGGGGTTTACAAATCCTTTTTACTTAGCTTCAGAAAAGCAGCATGCTGGTTGGTTATTGATTGTAATAGAGGCCACAGTAATGGTTTTCATAAACTTTATTTCTACACAAGTGCAGGCAGTCCTTCCTTCTTTATGGTGGCTCTGTCAATTCCAACACAATATACAGTGCGTTGAAAAAGTATTCATACCCCTTGAAATTTTCCCCATTTTGTCATGTTACAACCAAAAACTTAATGTTTTTTATTGGGATTTTATGTGATAGACCAACACAAAGTGGCACATAATTGTGAAATGGAAGGAAAATGATAAATGGTTTTCCAACTTTTTACAAATAAATATGTGAAAAGTGTGGCGTACATTTGTAGTCAGCCCCCTTTACTATTATATCCCTAAAGTCTAGTGGAACCAATTAAAAAACAGATAATAGCAGCACTAATCTAAAATATAAAGACAAAAGGTAAGTATTTTGTAATGTCAAAAAAAGGGAAAAATCATTCCTACAAGTGATACCAATATTCCACCTAAAAATATATCATAAATTACATTGCATACAAAAAAAAAGTGCATAGAAAGTGCCAAATAAAGTGCAAGTAAAGTGTCTAGGTTTTATAGCTGTCTAGAGCAGCTATTCTTACTTATTAGAATAGTCCAGTTTATAAACTGCCAAGAACCAGGGCAAATAGATAAAAAGTGCATGGAAAGTGCAAACCAAAGTGTCCGGATCCTATGGCTGGTATCAAGGAGAAGCAATCTTTGGGCACCGATAATCCAAGATGTTTGGAGAGCACAAGACCTGGGAGCTCACACCGGGCACCACTGAACCAATTGCCTTCAGAAGTCACCTAATTAGTAAATAAAGTCCACATGTGTTTAATTTAATCCCAGTATAAATACAGCTGTTCTGTGAAGCATTCAGAGGTTTGTTAGAGACAGCATCAAGAAGGTCAAGGAACACACCAGACAGGTCAGGGATAAAGTTGTGGAGAAGTTTAGCAGTAGGTTTTAGAATTTTGGGAGCTTCACAATATAACAATATTCATGCCGACAGTTTATTTTCACTTTACAGCTCCATCATGCTAGTACATTTTAAAATCGAACTCAACAGGCAAGAAGTGGGAACTTTTGGACTGGGAAGCAAATACAACCAACTCACTGTGAGCAAGAAAGTATCCCACACTGAATGTGAGGTGGTACCACATTGGTAGGTGTTGTTTTAGTGAACATTTTATTGTAATAGACCGTTTCACATACTGTATATGCTAAAATCAATGGGTTATAAGGAATTCATTCTAAATGAAAAAAATATATGAGCTGAACAATATGATTTCGGCTCTGTGAAATTTGAGGTGGACTATATACAATCTTCTGTTTGAGTTTGAGAAGGTGGACTGGGGGTCAGATGAGATAAGGTCTTACCTGAGAGGAAGTTTTCTCTTTTTCCTTTATTTTCTCTTTTCTTCTTTTTAACTTATACATTCCCTATTAAAGCCCCCCTGGTTGGGAGTCTTTTACTAGTCTGGTTCTTTCGGGTTTGGCATTTTGATGGTAGTGAAAATCTGAATGTTCGGAATAGAATTCCGGTTTATGGCAAGGCTGCTGGAATCAGTCCACTGTAACCTTATCCCTGTTCTCCAAGCTGCAAGCAGCTTCATCTGGACCCAAAACCTGTCCCTGAACTGAGGTTTAATCTACTGGACCCAAGTTGTGTCTTGTTAACTATGTTAGTATATTCTGTTATGTTGATGTTGAGTTATGACTCAATAACCACCAGACAAATGTCTCTAAGACTTTATTGCACTTAATAAAAATGATTGCTAAAAAAATGTGATATGGACTTGCCTCAATAAAATACTAATTAAAATAATAAATGAAAAACAAAGGCATCACCACATATCATCACTCTCATTTAAGAAATATACACAATTCAGTTTTGCATTCTTCCATCATGGACGTCCTTTGCAACCCTCTGCATTTGGTTACATAACCTATATGTAAGTGATATAACTAAAGGTTTGCTGGGCAATGTATGTCTCTTTGCTGATGATACAAAGGTGTGTAGTAGGGTTGATATCCCTGGAAGTGTCTGTAACATGGAACATGATTTGGCACTGCTGGAAGATTGGTCAAAGCAGTGGAGACTGCAGTTCAATATTTCTAAATGTAAAATAATGCATCTAGGGAAAAAGAATCCGCTTAGAGAGTATAGCATTGGGGGCACAGTGTTGGCCAGCACTACAGAAGAAAAAGATTTGGGGGTGCTTATTTCAGATGATTGCAAAATGAGCAAACAGAGTGACCAGGCAGTGGGAAAAGCAAATAGAATTCTGGGATGTATCAGTAGAGGGATCACCAGCAGGAAGAAGGAGGTTCTGATTCCTCTATATAGATCTTTAGTGAGACCTCACTTAGAATACTGTGTCCAGTTCTGGAGACCACACTTACAAAAAGATATTGATAAAATAGAACGAGTTCAGAGACGGGTAACAAAAATGGTGAAAGGTCTGGGGGATAAAACATATCAAGAGCGACTTCAGGAACTTAATATGTACAGTCTGGAGGAAAGAAGGGAGAGGGGAGACATGATTGAAACCTTTAAATACCTCAAGGGGGTGAATAAGGTTCAGGAGGGCAGTCTTTTCAATATGAAACCAAAATCAAGAACACGGGGACATGACCTCAAACTAACTGGGGGGAAGTTCAAAACTAATCTTAAAAAGTATTATTTTACAGAAAGGGTGGTTGATGATTGGAATAAACTACCAACAGAGGTTGTGAGACAGTCAACAGTAAATGGCTTCAACCATGCTTGGGATAATCATAAATGTATAGTCAGACAACAAGGTTAATGTAAAAAAAAAAAAAATGAAAAGTAAATAAATAAATAAAAAGGGGCAGACTCGATGGACTACTCAGTCTTTTTCTGCCGTCACTTTTCTATGTTTCTATCTCAAAGCTACAATGGAAGTAGATGATGGAATGTTTGAAAATGAAGAGGGTAGCTATGAAACACTCTTTAGCTGTCATTGACTGCCGGTCCTGTTCAGATTGAGGTTTAAATGGGGAAATATTTCTGCTCAAGGATAACTGCCCAACATATATTTGTACTCGCCCCGGGGGTAAATACCCCTTTGCTTATCACCTAGTTCTCCCCTGTAACCCAACCAGGGTTCTTAATTGGGATAGCTTGATCCTAAGGCTTCATGCACACGGGACACTTTTTCAACCTCCCCTGAACAATTTTTTTGACAGCTAGAAGCCAGCGTCTAAAACGCCCCTTTTGTTGTGTTTTGCATGCCGAGTTTAGCTGCGTTTTACCGTGTTCGCGTCTAGGATAGTTTTTGAAAAAACAATTTTTATTTTTTTTTAAATAGAAATGCCTGTAAACGAAATGCTCCTAGATGCGAGTTACCGTGTTTAGCTGTGTTTACAAGCTGTTTGGCTTTTCACATGCCTCTGAACTGGCGTCTGTACCCATATTTTTGCGTTCCAAAAAAAGCCTCTAAACTCAACTGCCTGGAAACTACCTTAAACGACCCTCTGTACATGGACTGATAAGATAACATTAAATGAGTTCAGGGGCAGCTGGAAAAGCCGTCCAAATGCCCCTGAACGTCCGTTTATCAGCCTCAGTGTGCATCAGGCCTTAGCATTATGTATACATATGCATATAAGCCATATCTCTGATCTCTCTTCTAAGCATGGCATTACAGGAACTAATAGTGGATGATTAGAAGTGATATATCACGACCACACACACAGGATTGGACGTGGTCATATCCACTGTGCCCATAACATACAATGGCTGTGAATGCTTCTATCAATGTAAAACACTGTGGCATATGTCAGCACTGTATGATTAGCATAGGTGTGCACAGCCTATTGCTTTAGGGCAGGGGTAGGCAACCTGCGGCCCTCCAGCTGTTACAGAACTACAAGTCCCATCATGCCTCTGGGAGTAATTGTAACTGCCAGCCTTGCAAAGCCTCACGGGAAATGTAGTTGTTGCCTACCCCTGGTTTAGGGTGTGCACCTCAAAGCTCAAACACGTGTGTTTGCATGTGTATCTATACTGACGGTGTCAGTAGAGCAGTGGACGGTGTCAGTAGGGAAGAGATTGGTGTCAGTAGGGCAGTGGATGGTGTCAGTAGCTTTTTTTTTTTTTAAATTATTTTTTACAATTTTTTTGTGAAATATCAGGGGTTGAAACAGGGGGAATCTGCGCCACACAGGGTGATTAAGGTGTGCCCAGGCACACCCTGTGCGCACGCCTATGATGATTAAGCATACTATCTAGTAATGTAGCAGCTAACAACACTGCAGTAAAATAATGTTAATGCAGATTATCTGTGACATGTTGTGTATCAAAGTGTTTAAATATGTTTGAAGTGCCAGTAAAGGAATATAAAGCTATACACAATACTCTGGCAGTGCATATAAAAGGGTATTAAATAATTGATAGTCATGTACTAAGAATATGAAGGTGCTGCTCTAATTGGACTTGAATTTCATTGTCTTCTAGCTACTGAAGGGTAAGAATCCCAAATTGAGGCACTGACTTCATGCTGTTCAAAGCAGCTGCTGCTACTCCTCGCCAGTAAGTACAAAGGAGTCCTAGATATCAGGCAGGCATGGAAATTGTTAATTATTCAGCTGAAGAAATGCCCAGCCTGATATTTTAGACATATGCATCTGTTGGAGTAAATAACCAACAGTGATTTAGTGGTGTTTCGAGACTCTGAAGTAGAGCTTAAATAAATTGGAGATGAAATGTATAAAGAGAAAGCAATAGGCGCTTTGATGATGCTCGGGGAAGTCAAGGAAAGAGAAACATCTGGTTGTTGCTTTGAATTTTTCATAAGTGTTTAAAACAGCCTTGCTGCAATACAGAACACATTTACTGGTTCACAGTCACACCAAGAGATGCCAAGGAACAGTACTGAAGAAATGCATGGAAAATGATACTGGGGTAACTGAAATGGGAATGATAATGATGTGCTATATAAATATTTACGGTATCCGGGTGAACAGAGTAGATATAAAGGTTCTAAGGAAATAAGCCAGAGAAGTGATGGGGAGTGTAGGGGTTCTGTGGCTGAGATATCATTTTCTCTGTTCTTCCAGTCCCCCAACCCATCCACCTCAAAGGTTTCGCACCAGGTACTGCTTAAAGAGAGGATCCGTCAGGATAGAAATATTGGAGCAGTCATTAGTGACTTGTTCATGCAAGCTCCAAGGCTTTCATCCTAATCATTCCCAATGGATGAAGTCACCTACACCTATACCAATGGATGGTTGGCTACAGAAGGGGGCATCATTGGAGCATGAAGAAGGTTAGCTAGACCCTATTTAAAGTGGATGTAAACCCACCACTCATATATTTGATTTATTTATTTCAGGTACTTATATAGCGCTGTCAAGTTACACAACGCTTTACATATACATTGTACATTCATGTCAGTCCCTACCCTGAAGGAGCTTACAATCTAAGGTCCCTAACTCACATTCATACACATACTAGGGCCAATTTAGCCAGGAGCCAATTAACCTACCAGCATGTCTTTGGAGTGTGGGAGGAAACCGGAGTATCCGGAGGAAACCCACGCAGGCACAGGGAGAACATGCAAACTTCAGGCGCTCATGATTACAAACTATTGCCATCATACTAAAGTGTGTATATATATATATATATATATGAGCTGCACGATTAATCATATTAAAATCGCAATATCGATTCACCCCCCTCCCCCCGCGATCTCCATCAGGCATTACCGCGATTTTCAGTGCAGTTAATGGAGTCCAACTTGTGGGGCGACTCAGCATGACTTGACTGTAATAGAAGTCAGTGCAAGTCTCCTGAAGTCTCCCAGGAATCTTTCTCTAAAGTCAGAGCAACTTGAGTCTGGGCAGACTGCCAAGCCTGGGCAGTGAGCCAAGTCAAGTTGATAAAAGAAGTAAAAAGCACATGGCAACAGAGAAGCTACATAAAAACTGGGAACCTTGGCTAAGGAACCAGAGAGAAGCACCTCCCCCATAGACCCCAAACTATAAAATAAGATAAAAGACAAACCGGATCAAACCCCAGATACCCCCTCCACGAAGAGAGACCAAGGAATCGGTTCCAAGGGTCAAAAATACATCGAAGAGACAACGGTACACGAAAAATGAAGAAAATAGTTGAACTGAACCGAGTGACGGGTCCGAACCGTCAGACGGGTCTGAGTTCAACGAGACTGAAATCTCTTTCTAAGGACCCTCTGAAGTCCTCTGAACGTGACTGAAGATAATGTCAGTTCAGTACGACTCAGCGGGGTGTTCAACCTGAGGTAATTGACGTGACTTTTAGCGCCATTACGGACTACCTCTAGCGCCCCCCTCCCC